>JAOXXN010000102.1:38291005-38306737 GCA_026770055.1 Myrmophylax atrothorax
ATAGTGGGGCAGCGGGAATAGCGGGGACAGCGGGGACACTGGGGATAGTGGGGACAGCAGGGACACTGGGGATAGTGGGGACAGCAGGGATAGCGGGGACAGCGGGGACAGCAGGGGTAGCAGGGACAGAGGGGACAGCAGGGATAGCGGGGACAGCGGGGACACTGGGGATAGTGGGGACAGCAGGGATAGGGGGGACACCGGGGACAGCGGGGACAGCGGGGATAGCGGGGATAGCGGGGAACCCCCTGGAATAACGGGGACACCCTCGGAATACAGGGACACCTGGAATACAGGGAGACCTCTGAAACACGGGGACACCTGGCATATGGGGGCACCCCCAGCACAGGAGCCCGACCAGAATACAGGGACACTCCCAGAATATGGGGACACCCCCGGCACAGGGACACCCCTGGAATAATGGGGACACCTCCGAACACGGGGACACCTGGAATATGGAGACAGCCCCCCACAGTCTGGGCACGGCACGGGGACCCCACCCAGAATATTGGGACCCCCATGGGCAGCACGGACAGGGAGGCAGGATGGGGACCCCCCAGTACAGAGAGACCCCCAGCAGCACTGGGACCCCCCGGCAGAACAGGGAGCAAACTTGGCTGTGTCGGTCCCAAGGTTTTCATGCACAAGAAAATTCCAATGAACTCCAGATTTTAAGGAAAACATGGAATTTTAAGGGAAGAAGAGATCCCTTAACTGAGAAGTCAGGGTATTTTGCACAAGTATTCCCTGACAATGTGTAGTGGTGGGTTCACAAAACCTGGAGGGATTATTATATTATTTTATAAATATATAACTATATAAATAGGTAAAATTACTAAAATGTAAACATACAAATAGATATTGACTACAACTCCCTGACAGGAGGGGGGAACCAGGTGGGAGTCTGGCTCTGCTCCCAGAGAATTAGGGACAGGACAAGAGAAAACAGCCTCAAATTGCACTAGAGCAGATTTGGGTTGGATCTTAGGGAAAATTTCTCCTCTGGAAGGGCTGCCCAACCCTGGCACAGCTGCCCAGGGCAGTGGCAGAGTCCCCATCTTTGGGGGGATTTAAAAGCCCTGCGGATGTGGCACCTGGGGACATGATTAGTGGTGACCTCGGCAGTGCTGGAGGATGGTTGGACTTGATGGTCTTAGATGGCTCTTCACGCCCAAATGAATCTCTGGCTCTATGACAATGTTTCCTCTTTTCACTTTTCCCTGTTTTCTAGGAGGTGAACACAGTCAGGAAACAGCAATCCTGACTTATCCATTATTTTTTTCTGCTGAAGTGTATAGGAACAGGTAAAGCAATGTAAAATCACTGCATAATCAAATATGTACTGACTTTATCATCTGAGGTTAAATACATTGCAGTTGAATATGATACCTGCTCTTTAAATACAACATATTAATTTTTATTTATTCTATATTTTTAAGTATCAGAAGTATTTTGTGCGATGCCTCCTCCATTCTTTCACTCCTCAACAGCTGTTTTGAATGCAGTGACAGCCACTGTTGGCTCTTTTAGGTTTGCCAAAATCTTGTCTCTTCCTCCCTTTTAGCAGTTTAGGGCTGCCAGGCCCCTCTCCAGCTGGGACTGGAGTGAGATCCTGGCTCCAGCCTTCAAAAAGAGCAGTGAGGGGGGCCCAGCATTGCCTGGCAAATCTATGGATACAAAGCAGTCTTTTTGAATTCTTCTTGTGCACATCTATTTGTAGCCAGAAGACTTTAAAAAAAAGGTAAAGGAAGCAAAGTAAAATGTATGTGGGTGAGGGATGGGGCACAGAAGAACAAACTCAGTACAAACTTGGCACAACACCTGGACCCTGATTTTTAAAGCCCTGGAAGGGCTCCCTGTCCTGAGCTGCTGTGCTGGGTGGAATTTGGCAGTGTTGGTTTAATTACTGGACTTAATGATCTGAAAGGTCTTTTCCAACCTGGAGGATTCTGTGGTTCTGTGACCTGTTGGGGGGCAGTGCCAGGGTGGGCACACCACAGAAGGTGTCAGTTCCAAAGGGTATGGACTGACATATTTAATGGGATTTATTTTAGAAACTGCTGCTGCTCTGGTGAGCATGTCCAGCCCTCAGCAGCACCAAAGGCTCCTTCCCTTCTCATCCTGGGGTCCACTCTTCTACACATGCAGCATCCCCAGCCCCAGCATTCCCAGGCACTGCTGGCTCCAATGAAACATCCAGAAACCCACTCTGGACATTCCAATGGGCTTCCAAGGCCATCACACTGTGCCTTAGACCAGCATGGGCTCAGATATTATGGGACTTTCTGAGGTGCCAGAGAAATTCCAGCCCAGGGCGGGAAATGGTAACGTGGCAGGAGGAGGGCCTGGAGGATGGAGCAGCTTACCCTGCTACAGAATAGTTCCCAAAATAACTTTTGTTTCTCCAGTACCAAAACTATATTTAGTTGAGATTTTACAAACTGAAATCTTAAAAATCATGAGAAAAAGAAATAAAAATGTTGACAGTGTTAAATCCTATGATGTCTATTTAACTTAATGGCACCACACATGCTGATAAATTCTGAGAGATCCCTCCCCCTTTCTCCCTAGTGGGATAAACATAGTTTGTCACATTCAGAGGACACTCTGTAGTGCAGGAATAATCAGACCATATTGTTGGATCCAATTTTCTATCATTTACTTTTTGCTGTCAAACAAAAGTAGAGCCCAGTACACAATTTAGTCATGGGAAGAAGGAGAATTAGTCTTATAATGCAAACGACTTTCGGAGGTAAAAGTTGAGGGCCTTCAGCCTGCATTAATTCCTGTTGTTCACTGCCCTCGTGGATGTCATGAAAGGATTTTGATTTTCATTACTATGTACTTAGCGTGTTGCTTGTGTTAAATCAATGGGCTACTTCCCTCCTTGTTTTTTCTGCAGCTGATCTAAAAGGCCTTTTGAAAGGAAACTGGCCTGGCACAGACAAAGACTGATTCTTCATCCCCTGACATGTCACGCCACCAAACGGGGTTTTGTGCACTCTGTCAGTGTCTTAATCAGAAGTCCCGGCAGCCCCAGCCGCTGCCCCGCTCACAGCCCTGCTCAGCCCTCCAGCCCTCCCCGTGTGCCTCGGACAGACACCCCAGGGGGCCGAGGGCAGCGCAGGTTTGAGTGTCCCTGCCATCGCCTGGATGTGTCACACACACATCACACCCCCAGCCCAGGAGCCTGGCATGGGCAGGGCAGGGAGCAGTGGCTTTGCTCTGGCCCTCAAGCCTCTCTCCTGGGGGTTTCCTGTGCTGGCATGGGCTGGCACTCAGGGATGGAGGGGTCTCTGCCTGTTAATGGGGAAGGAGGGACCTGTGGGCAACCCTGCATCCCATCAGCCCCCTGCCCACCTGGGCACCCAGAGCTGGGAGGGGGGACACAAGGCCAGCACTGGGCTTGGGGAGGGATGGCTGTGCCAGTGCTGGCCCCCACAGCTGGGGCAACCCCTCTGCCCTGCCCCAGGCTGTGCTTGGTGTCACTCCACCTGAGCACCCAAACACAGGGAGAGTTGGTGATGTGTGACCCACAGCTGGAGAAAATGCACCTTTGGGACACCCTCCGGCCACCTCTTGGGCATCTCCTGGGCAGCACTTGGTGGCCCCACTTAGTCCCTGCAGCATTCTGATCCCAGGCACAAAGCCCAGCTTTCTGCTCAGGCTGGGGGCACAGGCTTGGGGCACCCCGAGGAGCCCCCCAGGTTCCTCCGGAGGGCTCCTCACCTTGGAGTCTCAGTGGGGACAAACCCCTTGGCTGAGGCTCTGCTGGAGCTCACTGAGAGTCACTTCCTTCCCTCCTTCAGGAACAAACCCTTCCAGCCACAGGACTGAATGCCTGAAGTGTGGGGGCTGGAGATGTGCAGGGCACCCCTTCACCTGCCCTGGGGCCCAGAGAAAGGAAAGGGAAAAGGGACAAGGAAGGAAAAGGAGGAAAGGGAATGGGGATGGGAAAGGGGAAAACTATGGAAAAGGTTAAAAAAGGAAAATGATAAGGGTAAGGATAAGGGTAATCACAGAATAGAATTATAGAAACATTAAGGTTGAAAAAGACCTCCAAGATCATCGAGTCCAAACTGTGACCAACCCCCATCTTGTGAAGCAGCCCAAAGCACTGAGTGCTCCTCCAGTCATTGAAGGATAAGGACAAAGATAAGCAAGGAAAAGGGGAAAAAAATGATAAAAGAAAGGGAAAGGCAAAGAGGAAAGAGAAAGGAGGAAGTGAACTGGGGACAGGCTTTATCCTACTGATCTCCAGCTCTGCCTCTGGGATGTGTCCCTGCAGCCACACACGGTGCCCTGGGCTGGGCGTCCCTGCAGCTGCCCCTCACTGGGGTTTGTTGGCACCACCCAGGAAACTGCTGTGGGTCCAATACAAGCAGAAATTGTGACACAAGGGGGTTTTGGCAAAACAAAGGTGAACCTGGTTCTCTTCCTGTCCCTAAATGCTACTTGGCCCAACCTGAAACATTTTGCTCAGCTAAAAAGCTCCCACCTGGCAGTGCTGGCCATGTTGGAAGGCCACAGGGAGATGTGGCCAGAGACCACGGGGGTTTGCTCAGGGTAACAGGGCCTCTCACTCCAGTGTGTGCCTGCCTGCTTCTGGCAGCAATTCCAGTCAGCCCAGGAAAAAATCTCAATAGATTCCTAAACCTTAAGTCAAGCACTGGGAGTTCAAGAACTGACCAGGAAAATGTCACCTTGAGGTGGTCCAGCCCTGGCATGTGGTGTCCACACCACACCTGAGTGTGGACTGCCAGGTTGAATGGCCACAAACACCCACTGGGAATGGGAAAACAAAACACCATGGAAAAGAATCCTCACATCTGAGCTCATGGGATGTGTTTTACAGTACCTTAAATAAGAGTCTGGGTGCTGGGCAGAGCAAACGGCCACTAACATAACTCAGCTTTTCCTCCTTTATGAGAATTCCACCAAACTCCCACCAGGGCATTGCCTGTCCTGTGTCCCAGCAGCCCCTCAGCATCTCCTGGACCATTGTCTCCCGCAATGCAGAGGCGCAGCCAGCTCTGTGCCCACACAATGCCCGAGTCGCGCTGCTCTTTGTCCGGCATCCAGTTTGTCTGGCATCTGACATTCACCCGCCAGTGCCGAGGGCTTCCCGGCCCCACACTGTGCCACCACATCACTCATCCTGCCCAGCAGCCAGGAATCTGAGCAGGGAATGCCAACAGGGCGAGCAGCCTCAGAGCCAATGGGCTGCTGCCCACAGGAATGGAATATGCTAATTCAAAGGCTTTAGAAATGGGAATGCTGAGGAAAAAGTGTTCTGTGCAGGCTAAGATATAAAGGAGAAGGTTTCAGGCTTGTCCCAGCCTGGCTCCCAAATGCCAGAGTGCCAGCAGTGCGGATTCTGTGCTGAACTACACCTGGAAAAGGGGTCAAGTTACACCTGAAAAAGGTGTCCTTCAGGGTAGAACAAACCACAGCATCAATTCCAATGCTCACATGTGATCACTCCAACACATATTTTAAAGTACATTATGCCATACATAAAAAATAATGATTTTGAGACAAATTAAGTCGTAACAGCCTCAAATCAGTTTGTCTACACAGTTAATATGTTGATTAATGTCCTGTTAGGACTGAGACACTCATTTTTATCTCATTATTCAAGTTAGTGTTTTCCCATAGCTATTGAATAAAAAAGTAATTATTGCTCTAAATTATCATGGAACACAGGATGGTTTGGGTTGGAGAAACCTTAAAGATCATCCAGTTTCACCCCCTGCCATGGGCAGGGACACCTCCCACCAGCCCAGGTTGCTCCAAGCCCTGTCCAACCTGGCCCTGGGCACTTCCACGGATCCAGGGGCAGCCACAGCTTCTCTGGGCAACCTGTGCCAGGGCCTGCCCACCCTCTTAGGGAAGAATTCCTTCCCAATATGCCATCTATCCCTGCCCTCTGGCAGTGGGAAGCCATTCCCCATTATTCTGTCCCTCTATCCCTTGTCCAAAGTTGCCCTCCAGCTCTCTTGGAGCCTCTTTAGACACTGGAAGGGCCTTTAAGATCTCCCTGGAGGCTTCTGTTCTCCCAGCTGAACCCTCTCAGCTCTCTCAACCTGCCTGGGTCCCTCTGGATGCCATCCCTTCTCTCCAGAGAAGGGATGGTGTCACCAGCAAACCTGCTGAGGGCACACTCACATATAGCACAGTTCCCAGGAGGATCTGCTCCATGGTCTTGCCAGACACACAGGTGAGACTGCCCAGCCTGCACTCCCTGGATCTTCCTTATTTCCCTGTTTTAAAACAGGGGTGATGTATCCCCATCCTCAGCCAGTGGGAACCTCCCCAGGCTGCCACAACTTCTCCAATGTGATGGATAATGGCTGAGTCACCTCCTCCACCAGCTCCCTCAGGACCATAATTATGCTTTACTGACTTTCACATGGGGTCTCTTGACAAACAGCAGCACAATCAGGTGTTACTGGTGGGGAGGAGACATAAAAAATACTTAAATAAACAGGACTGCTTTTTAGCATGATATTCCTGCTGATAGTACAGAGCCAGTAGGCAATGCAGGTACAAAGAGGGAAGAGCTTTGTAAAACACACAAGCACAGCACAGGCCCTGGGTGGTGTGGATGGCTGTGCACAGGATGTGTTTTCCTTTGGGGGTGGTTGGACTTTACTGCTGTCCCTGTCCCAGTTTACTGAGCAATTTGTTACCTTCTCCATGCCCCAGTTCTCCTGCTGTCAGTGTAAGTCAGACACGCTCCTCCCTGGTTTAATTTTTTGACTGAAATTGTAACTGGGCTCTAAATATCAAATGGTTATTCAGAAACAATAGCTGCCAATATTAAAAATAATGATTGTCTAGTTCAACATTCATTCTCTTGTTCAAGTTGCCAAAGTGCAATTTAATTGCTAAGTTGACAGGTAGAGACCCTCCAAAACAAAATTAAAGGAAACAGCAGCTCTGGGTTACTGGGTGGACTCGATGATCTCAGAGGGGTATTCCCATTATTTCCTAAATTATCCATGATTCTGTGAAAATCTTTTTTAGCACTTAAATTTTGTATGGAAGGAAAGCTCAGGTGGTTTCAGGGTTTTGATTGTTCTGAAATAATTTTTCAGGGTTTTTTTGTTTAATCAAACAAATAAAATGAAAAAAAATTACTTGGGTTCTTTTTGGTGCCTCACTCCACACAGGTGTTTTTCTAAGGAATTAAAGGCTGGACTAGGTGATCTTGGAGGTGTTCTCCAACCTTAGTGATTCCATGAAATTCTACCATTCCATGAATTGCACAAAGAGTGCAGACTCAAACCCACCTGCAGGGGCATCTTTGTCTGGATGCTCATTTGAAGAACTGTGAAAAAGAGAAAAAAATTATATTCCCCAGAGAAATGTATCCACGGGGGGACCTAAAAACTTCTCAGACCCTTCATTTTCCCACCTGGTGTCTGCCAGAGACTTTCCAGGTCACAGGATTCCTTCAGAACCCAGACCAGGGGAGGGGAGAGTGGAGGGTACCCAGGAGCCTCCCATCAGTGCTCAGGGCTGGACCAGGACCAGGACCAGGACCAGGACCAGTGCTCACCAGCATTGGCATTGGCACCAGCACTGTGTAAAATCTGCCATGGAACTGCCTCCTGCCTCTCATCCTGGTGCAGGCAGAGCTGTGGGTGCACAGCCACCATGGAAGAGGTATCAGGGCTGCTTAGCTTGATTGAGAAAGGTTAATTACATGTGAAATGAGACTGGGATTCAGACAGTGTTTGCTCTAGATTTTGTGTAATGTTATATCAACACTGGGATTCTCTGTTATTCTATTAACAAAATAAATTCATTTTGTTTGGTTTCATTTTACTGTTGTTTTAATCCCACAGAACATTTATACTGTTATTTAATTTTACTAAACATGTGTGGATAGTAAAATACCTACAGAATTAAACTACCCAAGGATATTAAAGTGATCCAGTTCTCATGGAGATTTGATCTGCTAATTAGCCACACCAATTTTATGGATCATTGCAGCGCACTTAAAATGTATTGTTATATGTTCATAATCTTTCCTTAATGAGCTTTTATTGAGAGCACAGGCCAGCCGAGGCGCGCTGCTCGCAGAGGGGCTGGCTCACCCCCGGAGCGCCTGTGCCTGGCTCATCGCAGCCGCAGGAGACGCTGTGCAGGGGTGGCTGGAATGTGACCTGGCATGATTTGGGTCAGTGGAGGGGGCCGGGGGTCCTCTGTCCCTCGGGGTGAAGGGGCTGCTCAGCCAGGGCAGAGGGGCAGCGCCCACCGCTGTGCACGTCTCAGCAGCCCCACTGGGATGTGCTTATGGGAGGGAGAAAACTACTTTCGAATGCAGTAACTCAGGAGCACCCGGGAAGAAGCAGCGCTGTGGCCCCTCCCCACCATGCCAGCCCCAGGGCCAGCCGGCAGCAGGGGCAGGATGCGGCCCCACTGGGCTCTGAGCATCCTCCAAGGTCTGTGTCAGCTTCCCGCGGCACTCCGGGTGAGAATGTCTCCAAAAGTGGAGCAAATTCTCCTGTGAATCTGCTTCTGCTCAGCCAGTGCTGCAACTCGGAAGCTGTGGGGCAAGATGGGATGACTGGGCTCCAGGAGGGCCCGGACTGCTTTCACTCCGGGGTGGGGGTGCTCTGGGAATCATGGATCTGCACACCGGGATACAGGCCTGGCTCCATGGCCAGTGCAGTAGGAATCCAGCCCCTCAGCAGGGAAGAACTGGAACCAGATGTAACCTTTGCTACCCTAACAGGTTGTCTTTTGCCTGAGCATGCACAAGTTAGAGTTGAGAGGATGCTGAAGATTTGTTACCCATCACTAAGGAGGGAGTGGAGTGAATGGGGCATCCTGTGGGTTCATTTTTGGCTGGCACAACTCACAGCTTCCCTGTCCTGGAGCCCTCTGGGTGGTGTGCTGTGGTCCATGGGCTGTCTGGCCCGCTTTGGGCACCCAACACCTTCATGCAGATTCTGTCCTAAAGCCAGAGCTAACAGGGTCACTTTTTGACACACAGGGCTCTGAGCAAATGTGGGATTCCTGAGAAAGCTGAGGGGAATATCCCCCATCCAATGAATGGTTGATGTGTCCTCTGCATATATTCTCTGTGTGTCTGCCTGGTCTGGGTGGTCTTCACCTTTCCTCCAGTGTGGGAGGAACCAGGAACAACATTGCCTTGCCAGGAAATCATAGAATCATGGAATGATTTGGATTATAAAAGCCCTCTAAGACCACCAAGTCCAACCCTTGCCCCAGCACTGCCAAGGCCACCACTAACCCGTGCCCCCAAGTGCCACATCCACACAGCTTTTAAATCCCTACAGGGATGAGGACTCCAGCACTGCCCTGGGCAGCTGTGCCAGGGCTGGGCAACCCTTTTCTTGAAAATTTTTTCCCCAATATCCAGCCTAAATCTCCGCTGGTACAACTAGTCTGGCTCCACGGCAATGCCCAGGGCTGATGAGCTTGTGCCAGGGCAGACCTGGGGATGCAAACGTGACAGGGAGCGGTGACATCGGGGCAAACACAACTCACAGCTGCTCCCAGGGGTCCCGGCATCCCATCCTGCCTCATCCCGGGGGCTTCCACAGTCCTCGTTCCCGCTGCCGTTGCGGGGTTGCTACTTAATTAATCAGAGAGGAAAGCCGGGCGAGCGGAGAGTGAATCGCAGATCAGGAGTGTGTTGTTTGGCGCTGGCACGGGCTCGTTTAACAATTCAAGGGTCACTACCTGCAAAAGTGAGGACACCGCTTACAAGCGCACGGATCCCGCCAGCTACAATGTGCGCGCCGGGATAATGAACTTAAAACAATTGTAATTAGCAGGCCGAGACAAAGGATTAAAATTAAAACTGAATGGCGCTGTGCATGCAGGCTGCTTGTAGAACAGCGCTAAACCAACTTAATCCATTTTAATTCTGCGCGGGCCGGGCGGCGGCAGCGCCGGGTCGGGGTCGGCGGCTGGGGAGCCGCGATACATCGCGCGGCTGCGCTCCCCGGCGCGATAGCGCCCGGAGCATCCCCGGGGACGGCGCCGGCCGCTGTCCCCGCAGAGCGGGTGTCAGCGTGTCCGCGGGCTGGGGGGCGCGGGCAGGGAGCCGCCAGCCCCGCATTGTGTCGCCGTTGTCATTGACTGATCAGGCCCTTTGAGCGCGCTTTCAGAGTCAATGGACCCACCTGAATAGATGAAAGGCAGACAGCTCCTGACAAACAAGGGGCTGCGGAATATTCATTGTGCATCTGCGAGGGAAAGATTAATGTATTAGAAATTAAAATGGGCCCGGGCCGTATGATCTTGCTTTAACACTTGGCCAGACCTGTGTCACCCACCGCGAGCGCCTGAAGTCGGCAGACAATCCTGCCAAGGTAGTGGGAATCATTAAGCATCCGGCTATTGTGCGCCGTGAATAATAAAACTTTCCCCCTATTCTTTGCCCGGAGCTGACAATGAATAATTCCGGAGCTATTTGCAATGTTAACAGCACCTATCTTGCCCATCCATTCCTTCACGATAAGGATGGAAATATGCATTTCAACAGTCTGCACAGATAGTGATTCACAGGCGCTTCAAAGGACACCTGCCACTCAAGCGAAGGGCTGTCAGTCTCCCGCCGCCGCCGCTGCCAGCAAAATGGCGAAAAAGATTATCTGCACTTTATTCCTTTTCTCCTCCGATTATAACACCGGTACGTTTGCCATCGACTGACAAGTGATTTACACTCGCTACTGTAATGTGGTTAAGCTAGGAAAAGCTATTCTCTTAGGCAGCCCTTATTCCTTCAAGGTTTACAACTGTATCCCATATCCTATCGCGAGTGTGATCGCGGCCGTACAGAATGCCATTAGGGGAGATATTAGGAGCGTTTAATCTGTTTGCTAACATAAAGGTGATAGTGATAAAGTCCTGGCTCTGACGTCAGGACCCGGCCAGCTCAGCCGACTTTTACAAACCAGGAGAGCAGCCACAGTTCTTGGGGGGTCTGACTGGAGTTCACCACAACAGGTCCTAGCCATGGACACGGCTCACGGGTGCTCTTTTAGTCTGGAAGAGAATAAGTTGTGTGTCCCCCATCTCTGGGAGTGCTCAGGGGCAGGTTGGATGGGGCTTAGAACTGTGTGGCTCCTGGGAAGCCACAGGCCATGCCAGTGGTGCAGCAGCTGCTCCTGTGCCACTCTGGGTGTTCCCAGGGCAAAACAAACAATTAAACCCCACTGCAGTGCTCCCATTTATGTGAAATATTTTCCAGATTATTTGCTCTGAATTCTTTCCCCACAATCTTCTCATTGTGCTGGTCAGGGCGACGTCCTGAGCAGCTGGGCTAAGCTCCATCAATGTCCACTTTCTTTCAGCACCAGCAGCAGGAATACCAGGAGTGACTCAGAGCAGAAACAGTCGTGCTCCAGCTCTTTCCAGTGGGAAACAGTCTTAGCTGGAGAAGAAGCACCGCTGTGGTTCTGTGTGCCCTAGAGGCGCCATTCCCACCGAGCACTGGGCTAGGGCTTGGAGACAGAAAACTCCCCAAAATCTGCCCTGATCCCTCTGTTGGCAGTGTGCCCATGTCAGCAGAGCCTTGGGGGCACCCGGTCGCAGTGCCAAGCACCGATGGCTCCTTTGGTGCTGACACTGAAGTGTTGCTGGAGCAGGATGGGGCCCTGTGGGCTGGGCAGGGTCCTGGGTCCCACTGCTGCCACTGGGACACTCCCAGGGGAGCCCAAGGATAATGAGCTTGAATAACGGGCTTTACATTGATCATAAATGGGACAACTTGGAAACAAAGTCCCACGGACTTTCAACAGCTTAAGGGTGCAGGAGCTGCGCTGGTGCTCCAAAAACTCTGCCTGGCAGGGCTGGGACCAAGAACCAGGAATGCTGGAGGCAGGGCAGGGACCAGGACTCCACAGCAGATCCCTGCAGACCCCTCCTCTCTGCCTGGGCACCATCCCCGTGGGAGCCCCAGCTGCCCCTGTGTCAGAGAAAGCCAGAATTCTCTACCTGGCAATGCTGGCGACGCCATGCCAGAAATCCTGACCCTCGGGGCAGTCTGCAGGGATGTTTGTGCCTCATCATCCTGCTGGGCACTGGGGTTCTCCCCAGCAGCCCTCACCTGGCCCACAGCCCCCCATCCTTTTGCATAGCAAGGTCAGGTGGAAAACAGCTAATACTAACCCAAGTCCCTTCCCTCCTGCTCTTTGGTTTTAGGATGCACTGGGAATACAATTAAATAGTATGTATGTGGTTACTCTTAAATGTATACTTAATAGTATGTAAATATTCAGTCTGGAGAAGAGAAGGCTCTTGGGAGACCTCAGAGACCCTTCCAGTGCCTAAAGAGGCTCTAAGAGAGCTGGAGAAGGACTTTGCACAAGGGATGGAGGGACAGGACAGTGGGGAATGGCTTCCCACTGCCAGAGGGTTGTGTTAGATGGGATATTGGGGAGGAATTCCTGGCTCTGAGGGTGGGCAGGCCCTGGCACAGGTTGCCCAGAGAAGCTGTGGCTGCCCCATCCCTGGAAGTGTCCACGGCCAGCTTGGACAGGGTTTGGAGCAACCTGGGCTGGTGGAAGGTGTCTCTGCCCATGGCAGGAGTTTGGAATGAGATGAGCTTTAAGGTCACTTCCAACCCAAACAATTCTGTGATTCTGAACAGCCTCACACAGGCTGCAGCAGGTCCCTCCCTGCTGATGGCAGTGATTCCCAGTGGGGACTAGAGGGAAACTATTAAGGTATGTGTGAAAACAGTGTCAGTCTGATGTGTGGGCCTTCCCAGAGCAGGGTCACACTCCTGATGCCCAAGAAGCAGCATTCCCAGCTGTGAGTGACCAGAGCTGTGAAAATACTTGGTACTTTTGTTATCACATGTGATGGAAGCCCTGGCAGAAGGTGGGGCAGCCATGGAATCCCAGAATCATAGCAGAGCTTTCCCTGCTCCAGCAGTTCCCCAGCTCCAGCCCTCCCAGCTCACCCACTCTCATGTCAGGACCATGGGCTTGCCCTGACCCCTCTGTTTTGGGAACAGTGCTGTGCCACTGTCACTGCAGAGTTTGACCAGCTCCATGAGGCCTCACCAGTAAAAGGACATCATTGGTTACCTGGATCATGGGTCTGTGTCCCTTCCACAGAGCACCCTGTAATCAGTGCTGCTATTTGGCAGAACCTAAAAGGAAGAAATGATGGACCAGGAGCTATGTTGACAGGTGTGAATAACATGGATTTGTTCCAAGGAAGGGATGTTTTTAAGACCACCTCTTTGACCTGCACACAAAGATTCTGGCCCACAAATAGAGAGGGGCTTTTGCAGCTCCCCTGCACTGGCAAGGTCCCTATGGAATGTGGAAGTTCCTGGTGTTCACTGGCACAGTGCTGTGATCCCCAGCACTGGTCCCTGTGAATGCAGGTCCCTGTGGATGTGTGTCCCTGTGGATGCGTGTCCCTGTGGATGCATGTCCCTGTGGATGTGTGTCCCTGTGGATGCGTGTCCCTGTGGATGTGTGCCCCTGTGGATGTGTGTCCCTGTGGATGCGTGTCCCTGTGGATGTGTGTCCCTGTGGATGTGTGTCCCTGTGGATGCGTGTCCCTGTGGATGCGTGTCCCTGTGGATGTGTGTCCCTGTGGATGCGTGTCCCTGTGGATGCGTGTCCCTGTGGATATGTGTCCCTGTGGATGCAGCACTGTACCAGCACCTGCAGCCAACCTGCAGCAGCATCTGCTTGTTTACACAAATACTCACAGCAACACTTGCTGTAGGTTCTGGAAGCACACACAGGATCCTCATTCCAGCCAATGTATTCCCTGGAGTGAGGGTGGAAGCAATCTGGTTTATGCCAGTAGGTCTTAAGCTCAATAGAAGAGTGAATTCAGGCTCTGTCCCACTAAATTATCCGATGAGGGCTGAACCCTATTTTTCTGTTGAAGAAGAACAAGGGCGCTGAAATAATTTGTGGATCTGGGTTCCTAATCTTAAATAATTCTTACAATTTAAAACAGTTTTTGCAGGAAATATTTTATAGTTAGAGAAATAGTTTTTGACATTTGGGGGGGGAAAAGAACAATGGACCGTTTACAGGTCTACACAGTAGATTAATGAATCTAATTGAGTCTGTAGGGAAATGCTTCAGTTTAACTACTGGAACTAATTTATACATTCACTACATCGTAATAAGTCAATTTAAGTTTCTGGAAATAAAACTGGATATCCTGGGTATAGATTTGAACTATAAATTTCTGCAAGAAAGGAGTCTGTGTGTTCATTATACATTGTAAAATTACCATATGGACCTGTCAACACTTCTTAGCACAGCTTTGTAATAATGTCATTTAGTTTAACATTGTAATGTGCCAGCTGAATTAATGTGTGTGGCACAATGAACACCTCCCACTGCCGGTTTGGGGTGGGGGTAAAATTTTAGAGGGGGTTTCTTTTGCAAAAGAGTTTCACCAGTACTTGCAGAGCCCATATCTGGCCTCTGCTTGGGTGGTCTGAGCACTAATGAGTGTCCAGGACTGCTCAACTCTCAGCAATGGCTGCTTGAGTTCCAGGATCAGGGATCGGGAGCTGCAAACCAGCGGCACCCTGACTGATGTTGGAGTGACCCGGTGCAGAGCCCTCAGCCAGGCTGCTTCAGAGATCACCTGGTTTTCCTCTCTGTAGCTTCAGAATTTCTCCTCCTCCTGTTGTTATTTATGGCCCTGTATCTACTGCTGCTGCTGCTCCACTGCCTGTGTGGGCCAAGGGACAGGCACCACTTGTTCCAAATCCTTCTATCCTTGCTACACTCCCCACTTTCTACTACCTGCTCATAACACCCTTTTCACTCATCCAGTCAAATTATAAAAGTCCTCAGCAGTAAATGGAATCAGAGGCAGAAGTAGCAACATTCCCATTCCCTCCTTCTGGCCAGTTACTCTGGACAGTGGTGCAGAGGTGTGTTTCAAACTGGACCCTGGACTTGCTGCCTGAACCTGTGTCCAGCTCACAGCTCACCTGGGAGCACCTGAGCCCCATCCCCCTGGCAGAGCTGCCAGTCAAGCTCCCTTTTTTGCTGTCCCCTCCTTGCCATGCAGCTTGTGCTCCAGCAGGAGCCCTCCAGCCCAGCCCAGCCTGGCAGGTGAGGGGGACCCAGCCCTGCAGGTTTGGGGGTTCACAACTCCCTGACAGGAACACTGGGTGTGGGGAGGGATTTCCCTGCACATCCAGACACACTTCCCAGTTTTTCAGCTATGGGACACCCCAGAAACATGCTCAGCTCCTGGAGGCCTGGTAAGAGCCGCACCAGCCCACAGGGTGTGTGCCAGCCAAGGCTTCTGCAGGACAAACCTGGCACAGTGGAAAGGCTGAAATTCCCTGTGTGTCCCAGACCTGAGTCCAGCTCCAGCCCAGGCAGGGTGTTTCCATGGCAGATTTTACAACGGGAACACGCACACAACACCCATAATCATCCCTACAGGTTGCAATGGTGTGAGGACCCAAGTGAAACTCCTTTTGCAATCGGAGGACTGATCCCACAGCACCAACCATTCCCTCCTTCAGAGTCGTGGGGAGTTCCTCCCGAGGATGCTCCACATAAATCAAGCAACACTTTACCCTTTGTCCTTTTTTTTTGTCTACTTCTTTGCTTTCCTCCCCTCTCCCTCCTCTCTTAGCAGCCTTGGGAAGTGACACTGGAGATTTGATAAAACACTACACATGTGGCCGGAGGAGGGGAGGTGGGCTGCTCTTTAAAGGGGGGTAAATGCACTTGTAAT
>JAOXXN010000102.1:38318967-38330521 GCA_026770055.1 Myrmophylax atrothorax
TGCCCCTCAGCCGCTGTCCTGTGCCCCCAGCCCCTGTCCTGTGCCCCCAGTCGCTGTCCTGTGCCCCCAGCCACTGTCCTGTGCCCCCCAGCCGCTGTCCTGTGCCCCCAGCCACTGTCCTGTGCCCCAGCCGCTGTCCCTCATCCCTCCGTCCGCACAGGGTGCAGGCTTTGGAGACACAGCAGCTCTCGCCTTGTTCCCCAACGATCCAACAGGATCAAATTACCACAAATACATTCTGTTCCTTTTGCACACAACAACGAAGCCACTGGGAAGTGGTTGTGTACACATGGAATGTACCTTCTGCTATTTATATGTGTGTCTTTAAATTAAAGAAAATATAAAACCGGTGAGAAATCAACTTGGAAACATTCCCCTTTTGAGGAGAACAACATTTCAAGCCAAGAGATATTAGCAAGGAGAGTAGAACCACCAGGGAGCAGCTCCAGGTACCGGGCCACCGCTCGCAATGGCAGCACGACAGCCAGGGCCTGGCAGCCGAGCCCCTGGATGCCCAATGGGCAGCAGCACCAGACCCCGAGCTCTGGGCACACAGGATCCACGGCTGCCCTCTGGGCACTGGAGCATCCTGGAAAACAGCCCCCCGATTGGCTGGATGCTGGGAAATGAGGGGAGGTGTCACAGGTTGGAATCTCAGAGGACTGGGCGGGTTATGGAATCCCGAATATTCTGGCAGCGGGTCAGGGAATTCCAACGGCACTTTAGCACCTCTAGAAGTGAAACTTTTCTTTCTTCCATCAGACTGAGCTGTGAACCAGAGGCAAACTCCAGGGTGGTGGCACACGCACCAGTTTATAATGTAGAGATAATTAACGGTAATTAACACCTGGAACAACCTCCCTGGGGGTGTGAACGAGCTCCATCAGAAAGGGCAGGGGCTTCTTCCAAGACAATCCCATCTCTGCAGCAGACCTACAGCCTGCTGCGAGACAGAAGCTGTCCTGGATCCTCAACAAGAGGGGTCCCTCGGTAGGGCCCTGGGGCAGAGGGACATGCGTCCAGGTGCCCGGTGAGGGTGTGGATGGAGCCGTCCCATGTCCAGCCAGAGGCTGTGTGCTCAATGCAGGGCTCCGGGAACATCAGTCTCAAACTGGCACCTGCTGGTTAATTAACCCTCACAAATAGAGCCTCCCTCTCCCCTCGCAGGGCTGGTCTCCACTCTGCTGCCCTGAACGTTGCCAGCTCCCCGGGCTGGGGGGCTCAGAGCTTCCCTCTCCCCCTGCCCTAGCCCAGCCCGGGGCTGTTGCCCAGCCACACATGGGACAGCGGCTGGAGGCACCGGCAGCTCAGGAGGGGCAGTGGAGGCTGATTGGAACTGCTACACTCCCACCTCAACCTGCCCTCTCTCCCTGAGTTTGTGCCTCTTCCACAGACACACAAAGATGTGCGTGTTGCTGCGTGACCTGCAATGCCCACCTGGCACCTGAGCGTGCCGGGCTGGGACCCAGGACTCGAGGAGCTGCAGTCGAGGCAGTGCCACGCTCGTGGGACACGATGTTGAGACTCTTGGGATGCGACATCGAGGCAGCGCGGGGCTCCAGGGAATGAACATCGGGGCAGTGCAGCACTCCCAGGACAAGCTGTCGCTCCGGGATTTCCCGCACCGCCCTCCCCTGCCCCGGGCATCCTGCTCTCGGCTCTCCCACGGCTGCAGCCTCCGGGATGCGGCACACAAGACAAGCAATTAGTGCACTTACCAGCCCAGTCCCGATGTGACTGACAGCCGAGAGCTGTTGCAACTTTGCAGCGGATTTCTGTGCCGGGAAAAGGAACGGGCTAATGAGGGCCTGGCTACCAACTTCTCTTGTTCTGTTCCCACGGAGGGGAGAGCTGTGTTGGGAGCAGCTCTGCGGTGTGCCCTCAGACAGCCGGTGTCGGGGGGCTTGCACCCATACACTCGATTCTGTTCATCAATAGTTTGCATACGCAGGTGTACGGGATGTTCATTTTCATGCAAATCGCCCTGCAGCCAGGCAGGTGCTTTTCCTGATCTCTATTCATCATCCAGAAATCCAATAACTTGGCTGTGTGCTTGCAGCTGGTTAGGGGCTGACCCGATGTGCACTTGAGCGTGGATTTCGGATCCAAGCAGCAGGGAAATAGCTTATTTTCCCCCTGGCCTTTATAAAATCAAATGCAAACCCCTCCGTGTTGGTGCAACATTTGTGTAGCAAGATTGAGCATTTAAAAGTCAGGAAATTCCATAACTTGAGGTTGCTCCAGCAATGCCAAGTTGAGGTATCACCCATTTTATGTATATTTTTGTATACTTAATGATAATTAATAATAAATAATAGAGCAATTAAAGGAGCAATATTAATATATGCTAGTATTTCAGAATACTGAAACAAAGGGAATTGTGGCAGGAAAACCTCTGTGTGTGCTCGGAGCCCTTGGAGATGTCCTTGCTTAGTCTGACAGGCAGGCTGTGAACAGGTCCCCGGAGCTGTGAGAGAGCAGCGTGTTTGGGGCTGACATGTCTCCTCACTGGGGTCATTTGGCATCTTTATTGCAGGAAAACAGCTCAAATCCAGACGTTTTGGGAAGTGGCTGGAGGCTGCTGGCCCCACCACTTGGCCAAGGCACCCAGGAACTCCACCATCCCCCCAGGCTGAGCAGTCCGTGTCACCCACATGGGGACACCAATACACAGGTATTTCCACACACAGCAGTTCTGTTTCCTCCTGCTAATAAGGGTGTGTTGGGGGGGAAATCCTGAAGTTTTCCATGAAGGAAAAGCCCTGGGCTGTTTTACTGTTGCCAGAAGCTACTGTGGCTCAGCACTGGAGGTGACAGGAAGGGCACCCAATCTCTGCCCTGTTGTGAACCAAACCTGCTCCACACAGGGAAAGTCTTTGTCTTCCCTCCACCAGTTCTCAAACATTGTGATGATCCTGTCACCACTGCTCCTTCAAAGACTCTGGTACGGGTTTGCTGGTTTCAAGTAGGAAAAGTATTTGTTTCCTTTATTACCTTGGAAATAGAAAAAACCCAACTATTCCACAATTCTCTGATTTTGGCCGTTACTGACTTTTCCCTGCAAATAAAGAAGAGTGGAAACTCCACTAAAAAGGGAATAAGGGGATAAGACAAAATCCTGCTGAGATGAATTCCCCTCCCCAAACCAGGGCCCACTGCCCTCTCTCTGCCTCCAGTGGCTGTGGAACCAGCTGCCTCAGCTGGGGAGCTGCCGAGGCTGCATCCCCTGTGCTTAAATGCCAGAGCAGAGGTACCGGTGTGTCCCTCACGTCATTCCTGCCCAGCTGCTGCAGCTGCTGCACCTCTACTCCAAAATAATATTTTTTCAAATGAAGTAGCAAAAAACAGCTTTACATTTTTGCTATCCCTTGCAGCACAAAATGAAAAATGCCTGTGCTGCCAGTACCTGATTCAATCAAGTGGAGCACGTTGGATACCCACGGGCTACAGGCGCTGGAAAGAGCTGACTTGTATTTTAATTAATAATGCGATCCAGCGGCTCCGGAGCCGGCCTCTGGCAACATGCTCGTCTTGCTTCATTATTTGCTGTAAACAATTTCCAAGCAATGTGTAGACAACCCTATTCTTTAATTTCTGCTAATTCGTAACACCAGCAAAATGCAGGATTTTTCTTGTGCAATAAAGCAAGTGATTCAACCTTCTTCCCAGCTCATGGAGGATTTCAGACTGGTCCTGATTTAGTGCTCAACATGGGTGGTGCTGGCTGGAGGTTGGTTTGAGGGGATGAGGGGACAGCCCCAGTGCAGATTGCAGGAGTCATTCCCCTCTCCATGAGATGGGTTCAGACTCTGAGGTGCAAAGGGAGTGGGATGTAAATGGCCATGCTGTGTTTGCCAGCTTGTCCAGAGGTCTGTGCCATTGGCTGCACCATCAGTCAGTGATTGCTCAGAGCAAGCTGAGGGCTGTGGATGGCAGCACACACTCAACACCATCTGGCTGATGCTGTTCTGCTGCTGCCTCATGGTGTGTTTGATGGGTACGTGGGAGCAGGATGTGACCACACCAGCCCCCAGCCTGTGGTTTGGTCCCAACGGTGCTCCCAGGAGTGTGGAGCCCCAAAACTCAGCCAGTGGCTCCTGGTGCCTCCTCCATCATTCCCATGGGCACCTCCACTCTGCCCCTCACTCCCTGGGGACTGTGCACACACACAGTGAGCAGAGGGCTTGGGGAAAGAGCTGTGCAGCCACAGTGACATTTTTCTCATGGAGAATAACTTGGCTTTGGGATGCTCTGGGATGCAGCTGTGCTGCCTCGGTGGCATTTGCTGCTGTTTGGCAGGCAAGGGGGCCCCCTCCAGCCTTCACCACTCCACAACCCCTCCTCAGGAGCACAAATGGCAGCAGAGCCCTGTGCTTAATTAGTGCCATCCCTGGGCCATCTGCTCAGCCCAAACTAGGCTCATCTCCCCCCTGGCCACACATACCCAGTGCCAGCCCTCGGGACAGTGGGGACACACAGGCAAGAGGGGCAGCTGGGACTGGGCCACCACCTCGGCTGCTGCTGGTGCCCCCCCAGAGTGCTCTTTGTGCATGGGAGGGCTGCACAAAGCTGCAACCACACCCCTGCTGAGTCCTGCGGGTGCCCAGCGCTCTCCCCTCAGGATCAGGGCAGTGGGAATCACCTCCTCTCCAGGCTCCCTCCTCACAAGTCAGCAGCAGGTCGCTGCTCCACACAACCAGGTGAGAGGCAATTGGTCAGAACACAAAGTAAAATGCCACCCAAATGTCACAGCAACTTCCTAAGTGTCCACAAAATGGCAGATGCTCCTTTTCAATGGCACATTGGCTTCTCCTTGGAACAGCAGTGCCTTGCTCCTGTCCCCTGTCCTCGCACTGGCACATGGTGCTGAGGGACATGGCTGTCATCGGGCTGTGAGAAGAGATGTATCACATCAGGAGAGGAAACCTTGAAGCAGGGATGTCCAACAGCCGTCACCTTTCCCAGGTTGGCTGGAGCAGAGCTGGTGGCCTGTCGGCAGCCAAGGCAGACACTGCCCAGGTGCACACGTGGTTGTGAGCAGCAGATGGTGACCCAGAGCAGATCTCACCTTCTCCTGTGTCTGGTCACCTTCACACAACACACACTGCAGGTGCTGCACATGCTCCAGAGGAGCGGAAGGTGCCCTTGAACAAACATGGACACTCAGGCACGTGGTGAGGTGGATTCATCCTCATAGCTCTGCTGTGTGTGTGTGGTGTCTCATTGTGCCTGGCACTCCTGGTGCCACCCACACCCCTGAAGGGGCTGGCAGTCACTCCCCATGGCAGCACATCTTCGTGGACATGACCTCATGCAACTGAGAAGACGTGGCAGCAGGAACACCTCTCCTCCCCAGCTCGTCACTGGCACGTCCATGATGCACCACAACAGTGACACGTTCACAACGTCAGAGGAGTGTCAGGGACAGCGAGCTCTGACTGCTCTGCTGAGGATGTAAAAATATCTCCAAAAGCCACGGAGGAAAACAGACCAGAAATAAGAACGGATACTTCAAAATAGTTCACCATCTGCTGCAGCAACAAACCTTCCCCAACCACGGCCAGCCCACGGGGATGTGGGGATGGAGCCAGAGCTCATTCTCCAGCTGAGCTGAAAGGTGGCATGTGCAGGCCAACCAGAGGGTGGGATGTACAGTTGCACATTGGCAGGTACAGGGAGCATTGTTTTGTCTGGGATCACCCCATTATTTTCACAGAATCATCAAGGCTGGAAGAGACCTTCAAGATCATTTAATCCAACTGTCAACATTTTGCAGCATTAATTCACCTGATCCCCTTATGTTGTGCATTTAGTTCCAGAAAATCCCAGACCAGTTTTGTGAATATCCATATAAATGCACACTGAAATAGCTGTGCTTTCTACTTCCTTGCTAGTGCCTTAAGGACTCGACATTCCTTTAAACACCTTGCCAGACACCTCCAAAATGTTCCTGAGCCTCCAGGCTCATTTGATGAGTTGCAGTTTGATCCCAGCTCCTGATGAAAGCCCCCAACACCACAAATACAGGAAATCAGGGTGTTAGAGAACGTGCAGCCCCATGTGGCTGTGCTGTAATTACACAACTTCTAACGATTAGGTGCTCACTGATTATGTGTTGAAAGGAAGCCGAACACCAGCAGATTGCATCACTGCTGATTTATTGAGTTATTATTGGCCACATCCTGAAGCTCTGACTGTCTTTCCTTGATCAGACTCCTCATTTACCTGGATAAAGATGAAGCATTTTGCCCTGCAGTGTTTCAGGCCAGAGTGTGCAATCTCCAAACCTTTTCAAATGCTATTTATAATCCCAAAACATATTGTTTTATGCTTGTTGAGTTTTATAAACAACTATTCTTCCTGCAAGGATAAAAATAAAGTCAGCCAATGGCTTCTGCGTGGAAGTCGGGTCACCACAAAGTGCAATAGGCAGGATTTTAAAAGGTCTGGTTTTACAATTTATTGAAGGCAAAAGAAAAGACTCCTGAAAGCTTCCCAATTCTGTGTGCACTGCAGTACCTTATGTATAAAATAAGGTCATAGATGCATTATATCTATGCCAGACATCAGACATGAGATGAAACAAAGCTGACAAGCTGTTTGCTGTGTGTTTTCTTTATTAGCATCACAAACTTAATTCAGCCGTGAGCAAACTCTTTGCATGGAGCATGTCATTGACCAAAAGGTACTAGACAATCGTAAAGACAACAAGGTAAGTGATCTTCATCATCATTATTATTATTATTTATTCCATCTCTTTCCCTTTCCCCCATTAAGCATTTAATTTGGAAATTCACTGGGGAAAAAGAACGGGAGGAAACGCGTTCTGCTTTCCCATCTGAATATCCTTAAGTCACATATGTTATAATATATTTGCATTTTTAAATAAATACCCCTCGCAAAAACAAATTACAAATGGTTATTTATGTCTTCCGAAGCTCCGTTACCCTGCAGTGCTGTCAAAAGGTCAACCATTGCCTCCAACTTTGCTGCTCACACAGTGACCTGGAAGTACCGTCGATAACGACCCTATGGCTGCAAGTCTTGAAGACTTAATCATCTGCCATCCAGGAGCCCCGCGGCGCTCGTGCTTGGCATTTGCCTTATTGAAATGTACACAGACAATATGCATTTTAAACAATTCCAAGCTGCCTGCCTAAAATAGTCATCGGGCCACCGATCCCTGTCTGGAACAGCCTTCTCGCTCTCTCAGCTCTCTCGCCTTGATGAGCAAGGCAGCTAACGATGCATCTGGAGCTCGGAACTAGCTGCATTTATTACTGGCATTTGCTCCATATTGCAAGGGAAAGTTATCATCTGCGTCATCTGGAACTTAATTATGATCTGCCACCAGCCAAATTTGACTTTAAGCCTCTCTCAGAGAGAGTTCCTTAAACACAACAACAAAAAAAGGGGACATTCTGAGTTCAAAAAGTAACCCACACAAATCCAAGTGCCCCTGCAGAAGCAGCTGTCACTGTGAGCCCTGTGTGGCCATGGTGCTCAGTGAGAAAGGGCTGCCTGCTGAGCCAGTGCCCTGGCATGGGTCTAAAATGGTCCAAAAAACCAAATTCATGCAAGTCTTCCTCTGGTCTAATGGAGCAAACCCAAACCACCGAGGGAGATGAGAACTGCCTGAAGCAGGAAAGCCAAAGTCGGTGTTAACAATGGACAGGGTGTCATGTTCTCCAGCTCAGGGACACTCTAGGAAGGCCACCATTTGTTGCCAGGTGAAACATCCCTGGCAGGAGCTGTTCCTGCTGCACAGCTGTGGGCAGGCTTTGCAGAGCGGGCGCACTCACCAAGAGAACCTGCAGACACACAGCCCAGAGAGGCGCCTGCTCCGCATTTCCCACGAGATAAAAGCCACCCTCCTTCCCCTAATTCAAATCTCCTCTTGCAGAAGGCAAACTCCTGGGCATCCATGGCCGTCTCCAGGCAACGGTGACCCTCAGGGTCTGTGGGAAGCTGGCAGTTACCCAGTGAGACCAGTGTGATCCTCCTGGGACAGCACCTTGTGCCTCACAGACACAGAGAGAAGGGACAGTGTAGTAGGCAGGGATCACCAGAGGGACCCTGTTGATGGGAGAAGTCCTTGTGACGGCTACGGATCCCTGTGAGCCCCCCAAGCTGCTTTCACAGGTGAGCAGGGCTGGGCTGAGTGTTCCTGGCTGGCAGAGGACACCTACAGCTTCATGTGGGCATTAAGTACTGTAACTGCATCAAGGGGAGATGCCTGGACCCCACAGCAATGTCGGGACACTGTGGTGCCCACAGCCAAGCCCATCCTGGCAGCCCTTGAGCCAGAACCTTGGTCCCTGACATGCCATAGTGCAGTGGCTGCTTGGCAGAGGAGGCAACATATGTTAGTGGAGCTGTGGCTGTTTTCTCAGCATTTACCCTCCCACATATCTTCTCAGGCCTGAAGGAATTTTGCTGGATACAGAAAAGGTAAAAAAAAAAGCTCAGAAAAAAATTTTCCTTTTTCTCCTCACCATTGAAAAATACACCCAAGTGACGTCTCTTTCTGCTGTTTCACAGCACTGGGAGTCAGGAGAACCAGCCCGTGCACTTTCCTTGTGTTCTGCTTTAACAGAGTGCCTGCCAGCGCCGGCCCCTGGCACTCCACGGCCCCGGGGTCTGCATTAAACACACCTTCCCAGCAGTAACGCCGGGCACGGAGCTGTGCTTCCCATGGAGGAATGGGCACCGTGGCTTTACAGCTGCGCTTTCATTGAAAACATTTATTCAATCAAAGGGAAAAATAAATGTGGTCCCTCTGCTCTGTCAAGTATAAACTGTTATTGATCCCCTAAATGAAATTTGTCCATGCTGATCGATCAAACACATTATCCTTTTTCCCCAGTCCATTACCAGCAATTGGAAACTCTCAAGCATCAATAGCAGCTTGACCACACACGGCTGCACATTCAGCCTATGTGCTCCCCAAATAAGGATTGTTCCTGTCCCCCTTCTTCCCCTGCAAACACTGGGACCTCTGCATTATGACTACATTTTTCCCAAACTGAAGGGTAGAAAAGGTTAAATTTCATACAATACAATCAGTTGTGTCGTGTTAAACTCCAGAGGCTGTGACAGCACAGGAACAGCACTAGCACCCACCTGGGCTCTCCAGTGGAGTCCTGGGAGTGTGTCCTCACTTCAGCCCGTGGCATCCTGGCTGGCCATGTCCATGGAGCAAACCAATGGATTTTAGCATTTCCAAGTACTGCATTTTTGACAAACTCAGAGTGAGGGAAGAGGGAAGGTCAGGTTGGATGGGGCTTGGAGCAACCTCATCTACTGGAAGGTGTCCCTGTCCATGGCAGAGGGGTGAAACTCATTGATCTTAAGGTCCCTTCCAACCTAAGCCATTACATTACTCTAAGGTCTGGTGTGAGCTCCCAGGGCTCAGCAGAGCCCAGTTTTCAAAAAGAACTTAATTTCAGGTTGGCTGTGTAAAAAAAGTAATACTTGTCTCTTAATAGCCATCATGAGGGGCTCACTCTGCTGCTGTCAATAGCTCATATGTTTGTCTTCTGTCTTGCTGATGGGTAATAATTTTCTGAGCAAGCTCAGGGAGCAGTGACTCTTTATTAAAACTAATAAGGGAGGGAGTCACAGGCTTTTAAAAATCACTCAGGAAATTATTACTGACAAGTCTTTCTTGCCTCACCCCGCAGAAGGAAGGCAGTGAGGAGTTAGGACGCTCTGTGTGACATCAGCTCGTGGGTTTGCTGTCACCTACACTCAGGACCCCCAGGCTTAACAATGTCCTGCAGCAGTGGCTCACACTGCAGATTCTCCAGGGGGAATAGAAGCTCCTAGTGTGAGTTGTTACAAATGTCTGATTTTGGCTAAATAAGGCCGAAATTACATTTCAGGGCAACAACCAACTGTGAAACATTTTGGGTGCTTTTTAGCACCTGCTCAAGTACTGAAAACACAAATCCTGAGAAAAAGTGGTGAAAGGCAGCTCTGCCCCTGCGAGGAGGGAAGAGCAAGTGTTGGCCCCGCTCACGGACACCTTGCCCAGAGGAGTGTTCCCGTGGTCCCTCTTGTCCAGGTGTTTGACAAGGACAAAGCAGTGAGGTAAAGCCAGAGCCCCTCTGCTCTGGGGCACACAACCCATGCCCAGGCTGTCCCTTGGGCCTGAGCAGCTGCACCACGCAGGAGAGTGAATGATGCCTGCAGCCCTGTGCCATCAGCTGACTCCTGGGCTGAGAGGGACCACCATCTAACAGAGCCAGAGATTTTCTGCAACCAGTCCAAAACCCTCACTCATCTGAATCAAGATTGTACCTCCTGTTCTCAGGTATCTTTCTAAAAACACTCCTTACCTCAGCATAGCACCCTGTGCCTGGGTGGGCTGTCCTGATGGTTCACTGCCTGCACAAATGTGGACCATATTCCAGGCTGAATTCATCCAGATTCCACACCCCTCTGCTGCTCCTCAATCTCCACTCCCTCCCAGGCTGGGGACATGACATCTTTCCCCTCCCAAGCCCCAGTGTCCTCCTGTCCCATCCCACTGGTCTGGCTGTGTCCTTGCCCCCTGACTGAGCTCCAGATCCCCAGCTGGGATCCACCTCCTTAGAGCCCATTTTGGGCCATATTTGGCCCAAATCTCCTTGCTCTTGTTCCAGACCTCAGGAACAGCCCATGTACCTGGAGCCTCTGCAGCCACCCGAGCAGGTGTGAACATGGGCTGCCCTCTGCCCCTGCAGCTCAGATGATCCCAGGGAAGTTGCTTGTATCCATCATGTTTTTAACCTAATAAAGAAGATGGGGAAATGACAGAAGGACCAGTTTCTTGCCAATATTGTTGCATTTCGCACTATTATAACAATCTTCTGTGGAAAAAAGAACAGGACTGTGTGTGACCACATCCATTTCCAGACTGAGACGTGCCAGAAGTGCTGCCCTGCTCCCCTCGGGCTCTGCCAGACACAGGGAGCCATCCCTCTCCCTCACTGCCAGGGCTCACCTCCATCCTCTGGTGAGGTTTTCCCCATCCCAGGATTTTCCTCCTGTGCTGCTTCACAGCCAGATTGCCACAAAGGCAGCTCGGAACTAGCTGCATGTGATTTCCACTTCAGCACCCAGGAAAAGGGAAAGATAGAACCATTTTTCCAGAAGATCTACAAATATTGGCAGTGTCATGGACAAGGAGCTGGCTGGGGTGGGGCACGGTGTGGGCATCCCCCAGGAATGGTGCCACCACACTCTGTACCACGTCCTGCCAGGGGTCTCCCGGGTGGGACCCTCCAGGCAGGGTGAGGGGACAGTTGGGGTCCCACAGGAGAGGACGCAGCAGCAGGAGGGCCCCTGCCTTGGACACCGACTGCTCAGAGCCAGGAAACTCCTCTGCACCCACTGAAAACCAAAGAGAGGTACTTGTTTGGCAAATCAACTGGAATTTGGGAGTTGAAAATTAATAGTGATTAAAAAAAAGGAAAGGGGAAGGCAAGGCAAGGCAAAAGGGAAAGGGAAAGGGAAAGAGAAAGGGAAAGGGAAAGGGAAAGGGAAAGGGAAAGGGAAAGGGAAAGGGAAA
>JAOXXN010000102.1:38330660-38342385 GCA_026770055.1 Myrmophylax atrothorax
GAAGGGGAAGGGGAAGGGGAAGGGGAAGGGGAAGGGGAAGAAAGAATGGGATGAAATAGAAAAGAATAAAAACTAAGAAATAAGAACCAAGAAGTAGAACAAAAAATAAGATAATAAAAACTATGAGATAACAAAAAATAAAAAAAGAATAAAAGCTAAGAAATAGTATAAACCTAAGAACCCTTGACCCTAAACTTCAACTTAAAGCCAAAAAGTGAACTTTTAATATGCCTCTTCTTTCTCCCAGTTTCTCCATCTAGGTAAACCAAAGTGATTCCATGGCAATGCAGTGCCTCTTCTCCCATGACCCCTTTGGCTCTTTAACAAAAGGTGTCAAAATGTTGATGTTTTCCCCCAAAACACTTGTTTTCTCCTTTATCTGAATTTTTATGGCCACACGCCTATGCCATTCTGTGTGTGAGTTATAAACCCTCTTACTCTAAAGAACCAGAAGGAAGAAACCTCTTCCTGCAAAGCCACGTGGCTGCAATGCCACAGATGCTCCTGAACTCAGGCCCTGCTGGTTCTAGTTTGTAGAGAAAATAAGTTTCAACATATTTTTTGTTAATTCCAAACATGGTAAAATAGGGAGCATCCCCTGAGCAGCCCCCAGGCCACTGGGATTATCCCCTGCACACACCAGTGGTGGCAGAACTGACAAGAACTCAGCAAGAGCCTCAAGGCCCTGAAAAACCAACCCTGCCCCAAAGAGATGGGGCTTCAGGAAGCTTCTGCACCTCCTCGTTCAGTAAGTGTAATTATACCAAACAATTTTTCTCTTTAATCATGAGATGAGCTTCTAAAAGGAGAACAACCGAGTCCAGCAGGTTCTCACTATGATATTTGCTGGGAGATAATTCAATTATTGCAGAAAATTATTTTAAACATTAAGATGCAAAAAGTTCAGTTTTCCCCCTTTCTGTGACTACCACCCAAGCTATTGATAAGATGTCTAAATTTATTGCAGAATAATTCTGCAGGAAAAGAGATAAAAGGTTCCTGAATAAAATATGAGGCGAGAGCTGTAAATTGTAGCAATGCATATCATTTCATTCAAATGTAGGAAGCAATTACCATCTGCTATACTCATCAGTTCCCTCCTTTATGACTTAATTATATGTTTAATGCTATCAGATCAAGGAAAGGGCACAATAGATGAATGAGTGAAAGAAATAGAAAAGATTCAGCAACAAGACAAAAGGCAGATGAAAAGTAACCCAAGAACAGAATTGATTTCATTTGTTGGGAGAGGAGTTAATTTAAATAGTATATTCTATCATCTCCTGTGCTGTGCTGAGATAATATAAATCATGTGTTTGTGAATTTGCTTCATACAATTTTAACAAAAGCATTCAAGTTTCTGAAAACCCAGGGTCTGCAGGTTTTGATTTATTTATGAAATGAGTAACATTTACAAAGAAAGAGCAGTGACTGACACCAAAGCATTTAAGTGATTATTAACAGCACTTTGGTGTACAAGTACGAGATGACAGAGGGGACACTGACGACGAGCTCTGCTTGGGCCCCTCCTGTCTGGGTTCCTGTGCCTGGAGGATCAGCTGCTGTGGCCATGAGGGTGTAGGGACCTGGCCACCACAGCCACGGCCACCACAGTCACAGCCACCACAGCCACCTCCATCACAGCCACGGCCACAGCCACCACAACCACAGCCACGGCCACCACAGCCACAGCCAGCACAGCCACGGCCACCACAACCACAGCCACAGCCACCACAGCCACGGCCACCACAGTCACAGCCACAGCCAGCACAGCCACGGCCACCACAACCACAGCCACGGCCAGCACAGCCACAGCCACCACAACCACAGCCACGGCCACCACAGCCACACTCATGGCCACGACAGCCACACTCATTGCCACCACAGCCACCACAGCACCTGGACCAGAGGGCTAGGGAAGATGAGCAGGGCTGGCAGCCTTGGGTCCCCTCAGGTCTCCCTCTGGGATGTGAGCAGCTGCCTGCCCACCAGCTGCTCTGGTTTGCTGGGGCTGGTTGTGTCCTGGCAGAGCTGCTGATAACCTGCACCCTATAGCTGCACCCTGCACTGTGTCCTGCATCCTGCACCCTGAATCCTGCACCCTGCACCCTGAATCCTGCATCCTGCACTCTGTGTCCTGCATCCTGCACCCTGAATCCTGCACCCTGCACCCTGAATCCTGCACCCTGCACTCTGTGTCCTGCATCCTGCACTCTGTATCCTGCACCCTGCACCCTGAATCCTGCATCCTGCACCCTGAATCCTGCACCCTGAATCCTGCACCTTGCACTCTGTGTCCTGCATCCTGCACTCTGTATCCTGCATCCTGCACCCTGAATCCTGCACCCTGCACTCTGTGTCCTGCATCCTGCACTCTGTGTCCTGCCTCCTGCACCCTTCTGAACACACATGTCCATGGAGAAGAGTAATCATGAAATAATGCAATTTGCTTAAGTATCACATGGTGGGGTTAGAGCACAAAAAAGTATGTGATCTCCAGACAGACCTTTGGGTGCCTTTAACTTCTCCCTGTTTTCAGCAGTGTGCACACACTAGGAATGGTGGGGCTGGAGGAAATACAGCAGGATGCCTTCCCAGAGATCCAGCCACAGCTGTAATTAGAACCCAGCCAGGCAGGGACAGCTCAGTGACATCCCCACTGCCTGGAACTGCACATAAAGAGTTAAACATGATGGGCACCAAGTGCTCCTCTAAAAGGATAAAACAAAACAAGTTTAACACCTCTCACCCAGGGTCTGAATCCAGGTTACACTCAGATAGCAACAACCCAGTGTGTCCTGGAGCTCAGTCAGGGCAGCAGGTACGTCCACATGGGATTTTTTCACCCGCATGCACAAAACACAACTTCTTCTAATGGCTGATGGCACTAGAGAAGGCCCCAGGCAGCCCCTGCACCCCTTCCTAAATTAAAACAAATATCTGCTTTGAGTCCTCCAGCAGCCCCAAAGGCTCTGAGGAGCAATCGAGGCAGCTCAGTGCCTGAGCTGTGTGAGCACTGGGTGTGGGCACTCAGCAGGGCCCCGGGCACACAGAGTAGGAAGGCAGGAGAAAGCAAATGGGTGGATGAAATTCCAGCAGGGATGATTTGGCTCCGGAGCTCGGTCAGAACATGAAGAGCCAGAGGTAGAAGGTGAGATGAAGTGATGGGATCTCAATTTGGGACCACCCTGGCTGCGTTAGACACCTGCACTCCTACATAAAAGAGAGGGAGAGCAACTTTTTACACTGGCAGAGAGTGAGAGGCGAAAGGGGAACAGTTTTAAACTAAAAGAGCAGAGATTTAGATTAGATATTAGGAGGAAATTCCTAGCTGTGAGGGTGGGCAGGCCCTGGCACAGGTTGCCCAGAGAAGCTGTGGTTGCCCCATCCCTGGAAGTGTCCCAGGCCAGGTTGGACGGGGCTTGGAGTCACCTGGGCTATTGGAATGTGTCCTTGCCCATGGCAAGGGGTGGAATGAGATGAGCTTTAAAGTTCTTCCAATCCAAACCACTCTGATTCCTGAAACACAGCAGGGAATTACTGAGGGCTTTCCCCCCATTAAGGGTGTGCCTCGTCCTGTGCCAGCAGTGGAGCTGCTGGAGGGCAGGATCTGCATCCCTTCATGGGCACACTGACACTGGTGCCTGTGCACCCTCCCTGACTGTGCTGGGAAGCTTCAGAGAAAGAACGTAGTTTTATACTAATTCCCCTAATTTATTCATATCAAATGTCAGTGCAGTGTCATATAAAAGTCTTTAATGATTTTAAAACAAATGGTCCCCGAGGCAGGAAAATAGTTATAGTGCCATTTCTAAAATTAATTTAATTCCTGCAGAATAGAAATAAAAAACGTGCCTGCTTGGTTGCATGTGCACCACAAATAGCACTGGCAAATACATGGAGAGGCTTTTCAGCTGAACTCACCCAGAGTTTCCCAGCCTTGCTCCCAATCCCCAGTGCTGGGAGCCCTGTGTGGGGCAGTGTGAGGGCAGTCCTGCCCCCTCCTCATCACCCCCCACCCCAGAGAGCCCCCACACTAATTACAACCTGCTACTTTCTTTACACAGCAGCAGAACCTATTTTTATTACATGTCTCAGTGACTCATAATGGTCTGTCTTCTCTGCCATGTGCGCCCAGGAAAGCACTGCACTGATATTCCAGGCCTGGAATTCTTCCTCCGCAGCTCCTGGTTTGGTCATACACAGTCCCCCTTCGATGTCCAGGCTGTTGTACCTGCTCACCATATGGCACGTTGGTCTCACAGTGGGATGAGCTGGCAGCAGCTCCCATGGACAGACAGTGCCATCCCTGTGCCACCAGCTCCCCCTGTCCCTCTGGCAGGGACACACTGCCCCCACACTAAACAATCACAGAACCCCAGACTGCTTTGTGTTGGAAGAGACCTTAAAGCCCATCCAGTGCCACCCCCTGCCATGGGCAGGGACACCTTCCAATAGCCCAGGTTGCTCCAAGCCCCATCCAACCTGGCCTTGGACACTTCCCGGGTTCCAGGAGCAGCCACAGCTTCTCTGGCCACCCTGTGCCAGAGCCTGCCCACCCTCACAGGGAACAATTTCTCCCTAATATCTTACCTAAATCTCCTCTCCTTCAGTCCCCACTGTCCTATCACAAGAGGCCCTGCTGAACGTTTGTCCCCATCTTTCTTCCTCTGTCTCCACCAGTGCCTGTGCTGGTGCCCAAAGATAGTGCTGGTGGAGCACAAAGGTGGGAGATTTCCCAAAAACTGCTGGTAGGAATAATTAAAATAAAAGCCCAAACACACAGAACGCTGTTCAGTGACTCAGTTCACACACTCCCCCATTGCTCCCACACATCTGCTGATACCTGGGCAGAAATAAAGCACTTAGGGATTTTCATGTTTTGTACTTAGGGCTCTGCATTTTCTCTCTCCTTCTGCTCATCCAAGGCCATCCCCCAGCATGACAGGGGTTTGGGAACCTACCAGAGATGGCTCCAGCTGCCATGGCCAACCTGAAGCCCTTTCAGGGAGAGAACTCAGGGCACCACAGATGTATTTTGATGATAATTATTTAACATTCCTTATGGTACTAAAGTATCCAGTGGGCACAGGCTTCTTTAAACAACTGAGAGGTCATTTAATTACTGGTTCAGGATTCAGAGCAGAGCTGGAATTTATTGGGAATTATGCTCATGATTTTGATGGCATTCTGCAGGATAATTTCATGTCCATTTTTCAGCCCTTCTCTCACCTGCACAGTGGAAACAGTTCAGAGATTCCCCAGGGTTTTGTGGTCTGGAGCTGAACTGTTGGTTGGTGGGGCTATTCCCCAGGAGCCTTGTCCTGGTTCTCCTGGAAAGCCAAGGAGATCACGGGCAGTGGTGCAGTGCCAGGGCACTCCACCAGCACACGGACCAGCTGTGGCCACAGCCTTTGGTGACTCCTCCAGGAGAGTGGGTGGGCTAAAAGTCACAAATCCAGAGGGAGGGCAAAAGAAGGAAATGCTCTTAAATCCCTCTGTTTGATTCCAGCTCTACTCAATCCGTGGCCATACAGGCAGTCTCTGCCATGGAGCTAACACTGTGCTAAACGAAAACATTTCCAAAGGCACAAAAAAGAGCTCAGTGCCTAAACCCATTCACTCTAATTAATGCAGAGGTAAACAAATCTGTTAAACTGTATCTAAAATCTCAGCTGTCAGCAATTCCCTGCCCTGCTTCCATCCTGCCGGGAAGCAAGAGGAACGTGGTGTCTCTGAGGCAGTGCCTGTGCTGAGCTGAGGTGCCAGGCTCTAATGAGGAACACGCCCCAGAGCACCCACAGGCCCGTAGGTGACATTTCAGATGAAGGTTTCACTCACTAATTTCACTGGTGCCTTTATATTTCTCCAGGTGGAAACCTGAGGGAATGACCCCCTCCACACACCCCATCCACATGTTCAGCCTGGCCCTCCTCTCCTGGTTTACAAACCAAGCCAAAGGCACAGGCACTCCAGAACATCTCCCTTCCCAGGCAGCTGAAATGCTTCAGTTCACCCAAATCACTTTCAGGTCTTTGGGAAGCCTGTCCATGTAGGATGGGGCTTGCCAGGGACCCTGTGGCTGAGAGCCACAAATTCTCCTGGCTCTGAATCCCAACGTCACTCCCACAAGGAAGCAGCTGCAGGCATGTGGAACGGCATTAGTTGCTGTTTGCACAGACACCTCCCTGGGGCCATTCCCTCTCCCCTCTGCACCCCATCCATTCCAGGGAGCAGGTCTGGGGGCAGTGGGAGCAGGACCCTCAGCTCCACTGAGGCCAAAGGCTCAGAACCCAAGGGCGAAGTGGCAGCCAAGGGCATCACCCTGTAGTGGGGAACATGGCTCTGCTCCCCACCGTGCATGGAACACCACTCACTTCCCCTTCCCTGTGCCCCAGGCTGCACAGGAATGCCTGTGCCCCCAAAACTCCGGCATCCTCCCCCAAACTCCTCCGTGTCCTGCAAGGAAAGCCAGGCTGGTGCATCCTGTCTCTGTGGGAGGAGCTGTGTGCACGGCCCTGTCCTTGGTCCTTGTCCAGGGCTCTGGAGGCTCTGCCTCAGGAGACTAAACCAGTCTGAAATCCGCCCTATTTACAAAAACCGTCAGTGGTGAATGAAGAAGGGGGTCACACTGCTTTTGGTGTTAAAGGATGCTGATACTGGCCTGACTCACTGATCCCAAAGTTCAGCATTCTGAAGCTGTGAAGATCAGGTTTGTCCATTTGTCCAGCCCCAGGCACTGTTTGCCCAGCATCGGTTTTATCTTCCAGACTTTTGGCTTCTGATCCACAGAAAGGAGATCTCAGGGTTGTGTCAAGAGAAGGAACAAACCAAGCCATGTGCCGTGAGCTGGAGAAAGCGGCTGCAGACCCATCAACATCAGCATCACCAGCTGCTGTAGAGCTGACCTGGGTGTCCTTACACCCACCACAGCCTTTCACCATCCCTGACCTGGGGAGACCAAGCCCCCAAGGGCTGCCAACCCCAGAGCTGTCCCTGGGGACACATTCCTGGGCACAGCAATGCTGTGAGGAAAATTATGCTCTTCAAGGCCATGAGAAGGAGGATGAGGATATGGAAACTGATGTGGAATACAGGTGAGGGAGGCCAAGGCTGAGGTCTGCAGGAGGTCCTGGCACTGGAGCCCAGGGAGCTGGGCCTGCTCCAAACATCCCAGTGCTCTGCTGACAACCTGACAAATTTAGTTTAACTGTTTTGATGTAATAATGTAATTAGGTAAAAGGGTTCAGCAACCAATTGCGTTTCACTAATTTCTACCATCTGCTTCAACACTTGTTCTATGTGTGCCAGACTTCAGTGTCTTTGCTCTAACAGTAATTAATGAAACTGTTAATAAGCTACATATATCATATCAGGCTGCAATAATTTATCAAAGATAATGTTATGAGACAAATTCTATATTACAATTATAGAAAATGGCTTGCATTACTAAACGGTGCTCACTGCTCACTAGTTTCTTTACTCTTCCCTTCTTAATGAATTCCCTAATTAATTTAATGCACACTTTATGCATAATTTGAAATTTAAAAACATGGCTGGGTCAGGTTCTAACCATCCTCTTTGGCATGCTGTCTGCTTCTACAAGGCACATATTAGCAAAACATGACCTCTATGCAAATCAGGGTGCCTGCTGCTATTCCCACTGCCGGTCCTGGTGCCGGCACTCCGGAGTGCTCCCTCTGTGCCACAGGGCACGGAACGCTGGCAGAGTCACCAGAGCCACAGTTACTGGGGGTCACTACTTACAACCAAACCCAAACATGAACAGGTATTCTAATCTTTGATTACATAACCAGCCCTGTTTTGGGGAGAGCTGCTCTCAGTCAGGGAGTGCAGCTCTGTGCAAACAGCCATTGAACACCAGAGCCTGGCTGCTCTCACCCACCCTGGCATAATGAGGTCAGCTTAAAAACCCAGAAACCTTGCAAAATAGAAATACAAACTTTAGTTTCTTCATCTTCCAATTTTTAAGCATCCAGCAAACAACTGCCCAGTATTTCCCAGTCTTCTGCCTCTATATCTTTGCAGCTTTCCTGTGAAACGAGACCACAAACTTTTCTTCCAAAGTCAAAGTTTCCATTTTCATTCCCATCTGACTGGATGGAGACTTCCAGAACACCACCAAATACCCTGATGGAACAGTGAACTTCCAGGGTACTCCAAGTTCAGCATTTCCTTGAGTTTTACCGGGTGAATTTCCAGAGTAAGAGAAATCAGATATCCCCTGTGCAAGTTACAGTCAGTAACGTGCAGAGTGGGCTGGCAACCAACAGCCAATGGAGGTGGAACTCCTCTGCCTGAGAGTTCCATGGGAGAAGAGCCTTGATTCAAGTTGTGGGGCTTCTCCATGATTTACCCACACACTGCAGGACACAGCTGTGTTTGCACAGTGCACACACCTGGTCCTTCATCCCATTAGCAGTCTATGTCTGGGAAGTGCTTACAGGGGAGCTGGGGAGCCCTGTGGAGGAACAGCCTCTTGGCCACACGGAGGGCAGGCACTTGTTTCTGCAGCACAGGTGCTGGCACACAAGTAATGGACTCTGCCCCCACAGCAGGGAAAGCAGAACACTGGGACATTCCAGAGGTCCAGGTTCCTGGCACTGCAGTGTTGCCTGGGAGGCAAATCTGTGCCCTGCCATCTGCCATGCTGGGGATGGCTTCGTGCTGGCCAAGGGTTGGGATGCCTGAGACCTCCTGTGGTGCTGGCTGTAAACACCACCTCATCTCCAGCATCAAATGGGCAAAGAAAATCCTTCCCAGTGGTAATAAATACCTGGTAAGGAGAATTAATAAAATAATCTGTGACTGAGAGGTAATTAATCAACCAAGCAATTAAGATATAGCAGATCCCATCTTGTGACAAGAGGAAGAACAGGATGCCTTTTGTACTACCAGTTTTCATGAATTTCTGCTCTTTTCAGCCCAAGGAGCCCTTGCATTCTGCATGGTGGGATCAGCCCTTTGTGGACCATGGCATTGCCTTCGACTCTGCACAGTCTCTTACTCTGGGAACAGGTTGCCCAGAGAGGCCCCATCCTTGGAAGTGTTCAAGATAGGTTGGAAGGGGCTTGGAGCAGCCTGGGATAGTGGAAGGTTTCCCTGCCAGTGGCAGGATGGTGAACTGTGTGATCCTTGAAGTCCCTTCTAAGACAAACAATTCCATGATTTTATGATTCTTATGCTCCAGAGAAACAATACAATTTACCAAGTCAGCCAGGCTTTAAAAAGACATAATTCCTTCACAAATTATCTTTGGACAATATATTCTTTACATTACTAAAATATTGCATGGAGACCCAGAGTGAATTATTATACCGTTGCCTCATCCTCTGGGACACTTCTGGCTGGAAGAAGTGTTAGTTTCCATCTTCAAGCAAGCTTGCTTCTGTGCTTTTCCATCTGACATGTCGGATTATTTTAATGATGGAGTACTTGATTAAATTAATTCCTGCCTACAAAAGCAGCTGTCTTGTGTCATGGAATCTGTTCAGCTATCTGAAACATTTGTACTTGCCAGGGAGAAAAGCCAAGGCACAGAGTGAGCAGAGGGAATGCCTGACCACACCGAAACAGCAATGACTTTGTCACAACGTGTAGGTGTGAAGCTGAAGCTCAGGGGGACAACTTGGGTCTCTTCCTGCCCCAGCAGGGCTGGACCTTGTGCCCAGAGATTAGGAAAGATGCTACTGGCCTTGCCCATGGGCAGAGAACACACTTCCAGCAGGTCCTGGGGAGTAAGGTCCCGAGAACTCAGTGCCAGGTATAGCTGGGCCCCCCCAGGCTGGCTCTGGAGGTCACATGGAGCGAACCCCACAGCGCAGACCCTGGGGGAGTGGCAGGTCCCAGCAGAGGGGACCTGTCAGGCCTCAGCACTTCTGCTACCAGAGGGACAGTCAGCACTGGCAAGGGGAAAAAAAGGTGGAAAAGCCAGTGTGGTGAATGAAGCACAGGCCTTGTGTGTCTTAAACTTTTATTTCTAAACCAAAGGAATTGTTCATTTGAGTTCAGTCCTGACTCTGAGTTTCCTTACTCTCAAGATGAAGCTCAATTTTTTCCACTTCAGACAGTTGTTGCAATCTTATCTTTCCCTCCCTCTTACTGAGAGTTTTCAATACCATACACACATACAAATCCTGCTGAAATCAGAACTGCCTGACACATCTGAAGGAGTCTGCTTGGCAAAGAAAGGTCTTGGAAAAACAACAGAATGGCCATTTCCTTTGTTTTCCATCACACAACGTAACCATAGGCTGGGCTTTGATATTACTGGGGTTTTTAAGTATCAATATTATGTAATTTTTTCCACTTATTTCAATATTCATATGTGCTGCAGTGGGTTGGAGCCCTTTATTTAACAAAATCTCCTGCTTCAGGATTTGGGATACAGTGCATTGATATTAAATGTATTAATACCAGAGAGCTTTATGGGAGTTGAAGTTTAATAAAGCTGCAAAATACCAGCTCAGACGTTTTCCTCTTTCACTTCAGTGTCCACACTCTTAAGTTTTCAGAACTGCTGCCCACACATTACAACTGATCCTGTGGCTCCTTCACCTGACTGTGTCGGCAGGTGCTTTGGCTGCCACCAAGCTGTGCAGGTGTCCCTGCTGGCTGCCACCAAGCTGTGCAGGTGTCCCTGCTGGCTGCCACCACAGCTGTGCAGGTGTCCCCACTGTCAGACTGCACAGCCTTCACTAACGGGAGAGCTGTTGGACACGGACCCTGGTGCAAGGAATCGAGTCCCCAGATGGTCAGTGTGCTGGTGGCCGCTGATGACAGTGTCCCCACTGCAAGGCTCCTGGCAGGGCTGGGATGGCAGAGACCTCCTGAGCCATAGTTTTGCTCACTCAGGGCAACCCAGTGATGGGGGTCATTATGGCTGTCCCAGCATGTGGAGTTCACCATGCTTGATGCACCTGGCCCCTGTATAAACGATCTCCCAAACATCCTGACCCCTACACGACCATGTCCACAGGAACAGCTTCTGCTGACAGTTCACCAGGCATCACCTGTGCCCAACCTGTCACTCTGATACCAGGGGAGGGTGAGAGACACCCTGTACCTGGGTGTCAGTGCACTTCCAAAGCTACACAGACTCGATGAAGCACAGTGAGGCTGCCTGGACTGTTCTTAGGGCGCCCCACACAGCCCACCTGAGCTCTCCAGGGCTGCAGTGCCTGGTCCCTGCAGGCGGCCCCAGCCCTCACCTGCCAGCACCGACAGCACAGCCAGCATGGCCAGGAGAGCCAGCATATGGCGCAGTCTGGGCAGCCAGGACAGTCAGCACAGGGGGCACAGCCAGAACAGCAGGTACAGCCAGCACTGCCAGCAAAGCCTGCCACGTTCCAGCCTGCAGTCCAGAGCGGGAGCAGGCGGGTGGTTCCTGTCTTGGCATTCTCCGGCTCAGCCCAACGGAGGCTGCCGCGCTCCGCCAGCGTGGCTCCCGTGCCCTGTGATTGAGCGGGATGCGGAACACACCCACGTCCTCAGCAGCGGCTCAACCCACCGACTGCCGCGCCAGCTGCCACGTGGAGCACGGACACGCACAGCCCCCGAGCCACAGCCCCGCTCCCCCGGAATGTCCCCCCGAGCCACAGCCCCGCTCCCCCGGGCAGGGACCCCCTGAACCACAACCCCGCTCCCGGGATGCCCCCCCGACCCACAGCCCCGCTCCCCCGGGCAGGGAGATCCCGAGCCACAG
>JAOXXN010000102.1:38360700-38377948 GCA_026770055.1 Myrmophylax atrothorax
AGAGGGTCTGACAAGGGGGGATGCATGTGGGAAAGGCCCTCAGGCCCCTAGAGCATCCCAGAACTTTTCATTTTATTTTTCCTGCTACCCAGAAAAGCAGGAGAGGGCATTGCAGTTCTCAGCTGAGCAAGTGCAGCTTTGCAAGGAGTGAGTCCAAGGCCACTGGAAGTCTCAGCCTTTCCCACCAAAAGCTCTGGGAAGGGTCACGAAGAATAATAGAATCATAGAATGGTTTGGGTTGGAAGGGACCTTAAAGCTCATCTTGTTTCATCCCTGTCCATAGGCAGGGACACCTTCCACTAGCCCAGGTTGCTCCAAGCCCTGTCCAGCCTGGCCCTGGCTGGAATTACCATGACCACATCTTTAAGAGGGATGTGTCACCCCCAGAGCAGCACCAGGGCAGCTGTCAGTGGGAACAGACCTACAGTATAAGTTGGTACAAGCAAAGCTCAGAACTTCCCCGGCCTAAGGGGCAAATAAACAAGTGTGAATGGCACAATGAGGGCTGTGTCTGCTGGCACAATGCAGAATTGCCATGTATTATTTTCATGTTGCCAATAAATAATTGCCTTTATGTAGAACAAAAAAAGTCAAAGCAATATTCAGTGCTGCTGGAGATGTAAAACTAATCCTTAAAAAGGCACTTATGGCTGCAGGAGGCCACTGTATAACTCTGTTCTTACCTCCTCACCCTTGCCAGCTGTTCTCAGCTTTCCCAGGTGCTTTCTGGGATGACAGTTGCAAACCTAAGTCCCAACTCCAAACAAATCTGACTGTAAAACAGTTTTAAAAAAAATATTGCAACAACTGTATGATGGTTACACAAAGATCTTTCAGAATGGAGAAGGGTTGTGTTCAGATGAGATAAAAATTATGGTTAAAACTTGCCTGGCTTTGACAAAACAATCTTTAATTTTGCATCTAAACTTAGTGTAAAATTCGAAAATGGATATAAAAGAGTCTGACCTTATGGCACTGGGAAAACAGAGGTTCCTGGTAGTGGCCAGGTTTGCCAGGAGCACCCCAAGGCATGCACAAGGATGTGCCAGGTGAGCTGCTGCCCTCAGAGCTGGTCCAGACCCTGGCTCTGATGCTGGATACAGCACTGGTCACTGATACAACCCCCACCACGCCAGGCTGGCAGGGCTGGCACTGCACCCAGACACCTCCAATGACACTGCCTGCAGCTGCCCCTGGGCGGTGTGAGGGTCCCCAGCCCAGGACTGGCAGCTGGCACAGTGAAGAGGGGGGCAGGGGAAGGTGGCAGCTCAGTCTGCCTGTGCTGCAGAGTCACTCTCCTGCCCAGGGCAGGCTGCACAGCAGCACTGGTGAGCCCAGTGGTGCACATGATGTGGACAGGCCAGGCAACACCACATCATACTGACACCTCTGACCCCATGGGTGAGGCCAGCGGGCAGTGCCAGACCTACCTAGTGCTGACTATCACACCTCAGGAGGTGTGAGGGGCAGCAAGGAGGACACAGGGTCCTCAGTACCTTCTCATCCTCAGTTCCCACACACCAGCATCTGCCCAGGATGCCAATCCCCCTCCATCTCTGCAGTACAAGGTGGGCATGGACAGTGGCTGTCAGGGCACTGTCAGGCACCAGCACAGACACGCAGCAAACCAGACTGGGGGCTTTGCCAAGACTTTTATTGTTCCCCAGCCCTGGCCAGTGCCACCCACTGCCAGCTCATTACAGCGTGGCTGAGGGCACAGGCCACGTGTGCATCGGCAGCCAGAGGAGCCCCAACCAGCTGGAGCCACCCTGTGTTCTGAACAGTTATAAAATGGAAGAGAAAATAAGAGGATAACCTTGAAATCAAATGGGTTTGTATTTAGCGAACTGATTATTTATTTTCCTGCACTATGGACACCTTTGCCCCCGTCAAAGCCAAGATGTTAAATTTTCACAGTGTATTATAAATCATGTACAAAAAGGAGAAAAGCAGTGACTCGTGTTGTGTGAAGAGACACGTCTTGTGGGAAGAAAATAAACCCAGAGCCAGAGCGTGGGCTCGGTGCATTAGGCAATTCCCCCTCAGTTCATAAGTGCATCATGGATTCAAACTCATCGATCCGCTGTTTGGTGTTTCCTTTCCGGATCCTCCGGTAGGAGATTGTGTTGTATCTGGAATAGCTGTGTCTGGAGATGTCGTTCTTTTTGCCCAGGCTGGGCTGCTCCCCCGGTTTCTCCAGCGGGGAGTTGCAGCCGGCACTGGCCGGAGCAGGTGGCTCCTTGCCGCTGTCCCTCTGCTGCGGGCGGGACACCTCGCTCTCCTTCTTGATTTCAATCACCTGAACTTCGTCCTCTTCGGTGTCCTCCTCCCCCGCATCCTCCTCCTCCTCCTCCTGGGCCGCATTGCCTCTGGGATCAGCAGTGGCTGCCGGGCTCTCCTCGTCGGGGCCGGCTGCTGTGCCCGGCTCTGCGGGCAGCCCCGCTGTGCCACCCGGCCCTGCGGGACACGGAGGGCGCGGGTGAGGAGGGGTTGGTACTCTGCGGGGCCCCGGCCGGCGGGGTCTGGGGGTGACTCGCCAGCTCCTGCCCCAAAGCCCCCGACCCCAGGAGGTGAGCAGAGCCCTGCACCACCAGGCTGGGCTCCTTTCCTTATACCTCTCTCTGTTCTACCCCCATTCCCACCAAGAGGAGGGGAAGGAGAAGGGGAAGGGGCAGGGGCAGGGGTAGTGGAAGGGAGCCATTCTGCACGCAGTGGGCAGCTGTGCCCCCTGGGACGTGTCCCTCCCTCGGCTGTGGCCGCCCCGGCTGCGTTGCCATCTCCCTTTTGTCCTGTTTGGCACGTCTCTGCGGTAATGATGCTTTAGTGTCGCAACAAGTGGTCTATTCAACATTTTGCCTGTGGGGTCCAGAGTATTAATTAGACTAAATAGGTTGAGTACTAAAAAGCTGCCTGCAATTTCGAGATAAAGTGCTTGTGGTTGAGGGGCGAGTGCGGGGGGAGACTTGTGAGATCCTTTGATAGGTTTTATTGTGTGCTCCTAAAGCAGCACAGCTGGAATATGGTTATCAGCTCTAAGTGGGAAAGCCTCCACCAGAATTCACCTCCTCACGGTCTAGGCAGTTGCTATGAAATATTGATTTGCCCGTAACAAATATTCAGATATTTTTCCTTTTCTTAATGAAAGCAGTTTTTCTTTGCAGGGTACAGCCTGTTCCTCTTTTAGAGCCACCTTCAAAGCTCCGGGGAGAGCATCTCTAGCAGCCTCCAGCCCAGTGCCTTTGTCCCACCACTGCCAAAGCCAAGACAGACAGGAGCCCATGAGTGGGAGACACAGAAAGGAGTAATGTCTAGAGCCCCTCTCAGAGAAACATGACTTTCCTCCTCTAGTAACTCTCCATAAAATACTCCTCCTTTTGGAGGAGTGGCTGCAGTTTGCACAATGTAATTAAATATATTCATCTATGTATATAGGCAGTAAATTGTAACTCAGGACCAGGGAGGGCTCACTGCAGGACATGGCTGAGGGTCCAGCCTTGGCTCCCATTGATTTCTACCATTTTCATCCAGAAATGAGCAGAGCAAAACCCAGGAGCAGGTGTTTAGGAGAGCAATTTTCTGCAGATAACCCCAATGGGATTAAGCATTTAATAAATCAGGCAGGAAAAGAGTTTGGATTTTGAGGCCACCGGCAGCTTCCCAAAGTTCTCCTCTGAGCATGGAGCAGAAGATAGAGCATCTCCTAGTCTTATGAAGCTGTTGGGGATCTCCTGGTCAAAGACCCCACAGTGCTTTGATACCCCGTGGTCGTGGAGATATGCAATACCTTGGGAAGGAAGATACCAGCTGTGGTTTCTAAGGTGCAGCAACTCCAGCCATTAGAAATTAGTCACTGCTCTCTGACATAGAAGGATCTGACCCAATTAAAAATAAATTAATGACCATCTGTATCCACTGACTTTGAAGGCTACTCATTGCTACAGGTCAGGGAACCCCCCCCATCAGACGGCATTTTCCATTACCTTCCCCTGATCCCGTGTCCTGGATATCCGCTGGTCGCTGCTGTAGCGTCCCATCCTTCTCCTCTCGCTTTTCTTTGGGAAACACAAAGCACAAGACATGGGCTGATGGACAAATTAGCGACGATAATCAGGTTTTAATAGCTGCAGATTGTCAGATTTTCAGAGCAGATTTAGAAATTTCTCTTTTTTTTAGTTACGAACTCGTCCCTCAAACATGTCCCCGGAATTACTCCGAGTCACTGTTACAGCTACCGCAGGTCAGGAGTTTTCACTAACAGACCTAGCACATCCCATTATTCATCACGGAAAAAAGCAGAGCTTTTCTCTCCCAGAACTTAGAGACAGGCAGCCCCGTACGGTACCTTGGCATCGCTCCTCTCCAGCAAAATCCCACGGATTGATGCCCTCTGCCAATGAATTTCTATTTTTCTCCAGATTTTCCGTTCCAGGTGGAGCATCAGGGCTCTTCTCCGCGTTTGCACACGGGACCGTCCCAAGAGATTTTGCTCTGTCACCGCTCGCCCCGATGGCCTGGAGTGGCCCATCCTGCGGGGGAACGCTCCCGTTGCACGCCGGCATGGTGGGTGCTGCGGGCATAGGGGGTGCTGCGGGCATGGGGGGTGCTGCGGGCACTTCGTCTGTCATGCTTCGGGCCGAGCCGTGCCGTGCCAACCGACCGGGGCCAAGCACCTGCCGGGGCCCCGCTCCTGCGCCCCGGGGTGGGGAGCGCTCTCCTCACCCCTTTGCCCCGGGGGTCTGTCCCGCTGCCCGAGTGGTCCAGGCGCGTCTCCTGTGCCGGGGCCGCGGCCGCACCATCCGCTGTGCCCGGGGCTTGCCAGCCCAATCACCACCTCCCTCTTCGCTGAGGCACTGCCCGTTGCATAATTAAATGCACCATTATAATTTACATAAACAAACAATCTGAAGCAAGAAAGCTTTTGTGCTGGCCTGGAGAGCGGGGCTGTGGGCATGTCAGCCCCGCGGGAATAAACGGGAGTTTGTGCTCTGGGCACAATGGCCCTTTGTGTCCCCACTGGTCACAGGGACGGCCATTGTTCCGACCCCTAATCCCCGGGGGGTGACCACCTTCCCCAGCGCCGCTGCCACCTAACCCGCTTAACATTCCCCATCGGGTTTGTGCCGATGGACCTCGCCGTGCTGCCAGGCACACAATGGGAGCATTTGGCCCTGCCAGGGGACAGCCCGGACGGACGGACGGGCACATGCCCCGCACACGGCGAGATGCGGCACTCTGCCCCACTCCATGGACAGGCAACACTGCCCAGAGAAGCTGTGGCTGCCCCATCCCTGCAAATGTCCGAGGCCAGGTTCAATCGGGCTTGGAGAAACCTGGGCTGGTGGGGGGTGTCCCTGCCCATGGCACGGGGTGGGAGGAGATGGGCTTAAGGTCCCTTCCTACCCAAACCATTCCAGGATTCCATGGCTCTGTCAGTAACTATCACTCGGCCCTAAGGCTGGCAGGAGTGAGAGGACAGTGTTTTGCAGAGGGAAGCAGGAGGATCACCCAAGCAGCACAGGGGCATTTCTGACCGCAGTTCAACCCTGGTGCCCAAAGCCAGGTTTATATAAAAGTGTAATCTCCTGTTGTGAATGACATTCTGTGTTTGTACAGTACAACATTTCTGTCTTTGGGCTTTGGAGCTTGGAAATCCTCTGTCAAGTTCAGCCCTTGATTAGAAATGGACCCAAAGCCTTTCCACTGGTTTTATTCATCCGTGAGTTTGTGTCTTTAAATCAACAACTTTTCATTATTGTTTTAAAATGAGCTTGGTGTAATTGATTTATAAAATCCATCCTTTGCTGGCAACATTTGCCCAAGAAAAACTGGCTGATGAGGTTTGAAAGTGAGTTGCCAACGTGCAGCGGTTGCTGCCCTCAGGAGGAGAGGTTGAGTACCCAGCAAGGTCTGATGGCTGGAGGGGAGAAGGTTCCTTTCTGTTATCATAGAATCACTGAATCATTTAGGTTGGAAAAGCCCTCTCAGACCATCGAGTCCAACCATTCCCCCAGCACTGCCAAGACCACTGATCCATGTGCCCAAGTGCCACATTTACATAGCTTTTAAATCCCCCCAGGAATGGGGACTCCACCACTGCCCTGGGCAGCTGTGCCAGGGCTGATCAACTTTTCCCACAAAGAATTTTTCCCTAATATATAATGTGAACCCCCCCTTGTGCAACCTGGGACTGTGTCCTCTCATCCTGTCCCTTGTTCCCCGGGAGCAGAGCCTGACTCCCGACTCCCATCTGGCTCCACCCTCCTGTCAGGGAGTTATAAAGGTCTTATGTATACAACAATTTTTATTTTTTTATCAAGCTATTTACCTATCCCCGACTTCTTGAGTGTAGAAAGATATTAAAAGAACTTTAGGTATTTCCTGGTGCTGTCTATGGTTTACACACCAGCTCTTGAGTCACCTTTTCCAGAGGAGTGCCCCTTGCTTGAGGCACCATTTGCATCAACCACATAAAGCATCTTCCCTGTGACCTTCACCCCAGGAAGTTTCCATTCCAGCTATCCTTTGCTAAAATCTCAGGGACAGTGCCTGGGCTTCCAGAGGCATCAGGGCACAGCAGGGATCTGACTGTCAGTGAGGAAAATGATGAGACCCCCAGTAATTCCCAGTCATTCCAGAAAGAGGAAGGGGCCACCATGGCACAGTGTTGGTGGAGTGCCCATGTCAGAGGGTTTGCAACAAGAGATCTTTAAGGTCCCTTCCAACCCAAACCATTCAAGGGGCAGGGTGTTGGCAGAGCTCTGTAGGCTCCTCTACCATCTACTCTCTGCTCCCCAATTCCTGCTCCATCCACAAGTTTCCAGGAGCTGCTCGTGCACAAGCTGAGCAGCTCAGGGGAGCATTTGGACCCTGCACAGGCCCCAGAGCAGCTCTAGAGCAGAAGCCACATACCCAAGGTCACCATGGGATATGCCACCCAACAGCCAGGGCAGGATGACAGGCACAGTGTTACGGAGCCAAATGTTCCAATCCCTGCACACAGCCAGGAGGGACTAAGGGATTCCATTTCACTGGAACACCTAGTGACACACTACTGTGGATTATGTCAACAAGCTACCTCCAAGCATTTGGACTGCATGACCTTAGAGATCCTTTCTAACCTAAATGATACTGTGACTGTGCTTTTCATTCTGTCAACAAGGTAAATACCTTATGTGTATGAAAAAACATACCTTGGGATTCCTCTTCTACAGAAAATTTCAGAATTTTAACTTTTCCTCCAGGGAGGAATTGAGAGGAAAGGTGGGAACCCAGGTATGTCCCTGGCAGAGCTGTTGCCCTGACACTCCCCTGGCTGTGCTGGCATCAGCGGTGAGCTGCAGAATGGGCAGTGGGATTCCAGGAATACCTGCCAGAGTGATGCTGCAAGGACACACTGGTTACAGACCATGGGAACCCACAGAGTAATTCAAGTTTTGACAGTGTCAAAGCAAACAGCTGCTGTGTTCATCCTGGGAAGAGCTGTGCAAGGAGACAACGGGATTGCCACCAGTGGGATCACTGGGGAGGAAAGGGCAGCCCGGCCTGTGTGAAGACATTTCTGAGGCAGGTTCTCCTCCCCAGATTGTCCCCAGGACCTGAGGGGCCACTGTCATACCCAGGTTATCCCAGGGACAGATAGCCTGGAGCTGCTGGGATGCCACAGCATCCCCAGCAGGATTGGAGAAGGAAAAAGCAGCTGCAGGTTCCTCCCACTGCAGACAGCTCTTTGTACACAGCTGGGCAAAGCCACCTCTCAAGGGCAGGGAAACACCTTTTACACACACCTGACGGGGTGGATTTCTGCCTCTTTGAGCTTTTAGAAAAGATGAAGCTTTTATTCTTGCCTGTCTGGTGTGGCACAGCAGAGCAGGAGCAGCCAGTCTGAGCCAGGAGCACAGCAGCACATTCCTGGCCCTGTCTATGGATAAGGTGTGACTCCCCTTTGCCTTGCAGTGCTGGTGGAGCAAACTCAGCTGCCCACGATACCCACGTGTGTGATCTGCTCAGAGCTGCGAGAGCTGGGTACAAACAGCTGCTGCCACACAGGAACACAGACCAGCAGCTCTGGGGGAAAGGGAGCACTGGGTGAGGCTGCAGGAAGCAGTGGAGCAGGATGGCACACAGGGGGCAGGATCCACCATCCCTGGCCATGGAGCAGGATGGCACACAGGGGGCAGGATCCACCATTCCTGGCCATGGAGCAGGATAGTGCATGTCAGGCAGGGGCCCAGTGGGAGGGTCTGGACACTGGGCAAGACCCAGTTGAGCAGTTAAGCACCCTTACAATGTCAGTCTCTGTAGCATTCAGCAAATTAATTCAAATTTTCAGATTAAAAAGGAATAGTGTTGTTCAGAGCACACACAGTTCCCTCTACAGTAAACTTGCATTGTCCCCCTTGCCCACAGGGGTAAGAAGAGGAAAGGCAATCCCTTGGGAGTCTGGAACAAGAAGAAAAAAGTTCCCCTTAGCTTTTGGGGAACTCACCAAACCCTCCAACACCCCCATGATCAGTGAGAAGATCTCCACTGCTGGAGGTCCAGAGCACCTGGATCCCCAATCCCAAATCCTGGCATGACCATGCCACACTGCCTGTACTCCCCCACACCTCCTGCCCTACTCCCAGGAGGCAGAGGAGGATACTCCTTAAGTCCTCTGTGCAAGGAGAAATATAATTTTCCAGAGCTGTTGCAGTTTCTTTACTCTCTGAGCACTTGGGTTGGCCTGTGAGCTGTGTCCTCCCCCCCAGGCTGGGGCCCTGCAGAGCTCAGCACCCGCACAGGCGCCTGTCACCCACATCCTGTTTGTGATCACAGCCATGACCGTGTCACACTGTCATCTTGTCACACCCGAAGTGTGCTCTCACCACTGCTGGGAGGGCATGGTTTGTTTGGTCTCTCTTAAGCTGGTTGGGTGTCCAGGCTCATCCAGCCTTTCCACACTCTCAGCAAGTGCATGTCTCCCAAGGTGTGGCAAATTAACCTTCCAGCTGAAAGGAATCACAGCTTCAGGCCGTACAGATGCAGTAACTTAAGGTCCCTTTCTCAGAGCTAGTGCTGTTCATTCCCTTTGGGCACTACAACAGCCCTCACCAGATGTACAGAGGTTATTGCAGGGTTTGTACAACAGCTGCCAGGAGAGCCAAAACCCCCGTTCCAGAACGTCCCTGCCTGAGGTCTCTGCCTGCTCAGCTCCATCCTCTTCCCAACAGGACTCTATCATTGCTTTTAGTAGAAGCACTTGCTTTATTAAAGACCTTTGGAAGACAGTGACTCCAATAAGAGGAAATAAATAACTATCCATTTCAGATTCAATTAAAAATGGTTGTTAACGCTAAAGTTTGCTGAGAAAGTTCATTGCATTTCAGAGTCACTCATTTTTCACGATAATCAAGAGGTCCACAGCATGCTTGGATTAAAAATGAAAATAATTGAAGCCCCAGACCTGTGTAATCCTCAGCAGTGCTGTTGTCTGGAGGAGTGCCCTGCCATGCCACCTCCCTTCACCCGCAGAGTGCCCGGGGTGAGTGGCTGCCTCGGTCCCACATGCAGAGCCCAGACATCGAGGGTGACACGTGTGACATCAGACCCGACTTTCTTCCTCTTCCACCGCCCGGTGAAACCCTGGAATGAATTTCAAAAGGTGCTTCCGGACACTGGCTCTCCTGCTCTTCCGCGGGAGGGTCCCAAAACTGCTGGAGTAGCCGCTGCTCTCCCAGAGCGGGGACATAGAGCCGCTGCTGGCCAGGCTGATGCTGCGGTTCCTGCGCAGGGAGCGCCTCCCGGCAGCGCCGTCCCCGTCCCGGGGGAACACACAGTCCTCATCCACGCTGGACTGGCGGCTCAGGCTCTCTGCAGCCGAGTCCTCGAAGGCGCTGCCCTGGGAGAAGCTGTCCTCGCTGCCCACCGTCATGGAGCTCAGGCGGCTGCGGGAGCTGCTCTCGCTGGAGAAGCGGGGCTTGGGCGCAAAGAGGGGTCCCGGGGAGCTGCAGTCACCGCACGGGCTGGGCTCCTCCAGCTGCAGCGCGCCCAGCAGAGCGTTGTCATTCACCTCCCCTGGAAGCAGGAGCCAGAGAGCAGCGTTAGGCACCCGCACCCCGTCATGGCCAGGAGCGGGACGCCCGTGTCGGGGCAGCACCGGGAAGGGTCATGCCCAACCTCTTGGCACAGCGAGCAGCCCCTTTCCACGCGGGAAGCTCTTTCTGCCTGTGGGGTGGTCCCTGCGTCTCACATGCAGAATCAAACCAGCTCCCTGGGCAGCACACAAAAAACCCAACCAAACCTCTGCCTTGATAAGCCCAAAATAAGAATACTAAAAAAGCTTTGCCGCCCACATAAACTCATTTTCTAGGACTGGTGCGAAGACACCTTGGTCTGCATTAGTCAAGCAGCATCATAGTTCATTACTGTCAGGACAAAAGCACTCCCAGGGCCAGCCCCACGCCTTCATTAGGAGGCGGAAAGGAAGCGAATGCCAAGGTTGCCGCAGTGCTGTTTCCGGGCCGGGTAGCGCTGGGTGCCCGCAGCCAGGACATACCGTGCAACAAGCGCCGCTCCCGGGCCAGCAGCGCCCGCAGCTCCCCCCACCGCTGGTGCAGCGCTTGCTGTGGACAAGGAAGAGGCTGTCACTTCACGGAAGCACAGAGCACTTGTCAAGAAAACAGAGTTTCTTAAAAAGTGCAGGTCACCCACAGGAAACACTTGGTGTGTCTCTGTTTTACTGACACAATTTTCCCAGAGTTTAGCACATTTCTTGCAGAAAACATGAGGCTGCTCCTGCCCAGGGTGCTCTGGCTGAGGCACTGGCCATGGCTAATCTGGAAAGGAGCAGCCTGAAACCCAGAGAGCATGCAGCCCACCTTGACAGTTGTGGAAATGCCAGAACTCCTCCACAGCCTTCCCCAGCTGCAGAGACCCCACTGGGAATGGGCACCCTGCTCCTCTTCCCTGGGTTCCACAGCTCTCCCCAGCTCTGGACCCCCACTTGGAACTGACAGCCCACTCCTCCTCCATGTGTCCTGCAGTGTGGTGTGGGGATGGCACAGCCAGACACCCCTGCCCTACACTGGGAACACACCACCCAGAGCATCCTCACAGCCTCCCAGTACCTTGAGCCATCCGACACCGAGCAGTGTTTCTCTTCCCTCTGTGCAGGTCAGCTCTTGATGTACAATAAACCTTGACAGAGTTGATTAAAAACACCCACCAAACAGGGGAGGCTGTGCTTGGGGAGAGTCACAGGAGGCTCCTCCCCACCAACCCGACCGACTCCATGCAGCTGGACATTCCCACACCCAAACTGGCCAGGCAAAGCTCACCTGGGCAGTCGTGGGATCGCAGCCACATTTCTTTTCTATTCCCCATTTTGGAAAAATAATATCACAGGGACTAGGCTGGGGATGCTGGGGGTGCTGGCTGCAGAGGACCCATGGGTGTCAGCCCCTGCCAGCACCCCTAGTCCCACAGGCACCCACCAGACTCCACTGGCAGTAACAGACCTCTGCATTCAACAATGGGCTAACTAATTAATCATATTACCTTGAGTACCTGCAGCTTGGCCTCCAGCTCCATTTTCCGCAGGAACAAGGCCCCATTGACCGTCTCTAACCTGTGGAGAGCAGGTGACACTGACCCCAAAGTGCAAAGACTCTGCCCAGCCCAGTCCTCCAGAATTTCTGCCTGTGATACAGCACAGGGCTGTGGGATAGCGCAAGGAGCTCTCCTGGCATCAGTGGGAGAGGATATTAAGCCAAACCACGTGTGAAGGAGGGACACCCACCTCAAGTAGTTTCCTGAAGACTTTATCAAGTCCACTATCTGCTTGTGACCGAACCCCTCAATGTTCATGCCATTGATGCTGACAAGGATGTCACCTATTGGAGATACACGGAGGCCAAATGAGCATCCGCAGCCCGTGCACATCTTCCACCTGCTCCATGTAACAGTGACGGGGACAAAGGAGGGTAAGGCCTCCCATGATTGGAAAACATGTGGATAGTTACCAGTCTGAAGGCCAGAGAGATGAGCAGGACTTTCCTCTTGAATTCTGCAGATGCAAGTGCACACCTCCAGGGAGAAATCATTTTGGTTGGGAAACCTAACAGTCTGTTAATGCCAAAGGGACAGAGTTAGCAATATTGGAGCCATGGAAACCATTTAAAATTCAGTAGTCTTTTACGCTTTTTCAATGAGAGGGCTTTGATGAGCCCTAAAATGTTATAACCCAACAAATAGAAATGCATTTGTATGGCAGAGAACAGCAGATACCTGACAGGTGCCTGTATACTGCATTTGCAAAAAATAAACTAGTTTAAAGCAAGTTTGTTATTCAGTATTAAAAATTCAGTAACTTTAACCAAGGATATGTGTCAGCATAGCTGGGGATGGCTTTCTGAATGGGTGTTTTGTGTTCCCAGCCATGGGAACATGACAGGATGGAACTGGAGCTTTTCAAGAGGTTGACTCCACGTCATTGGGAATGCTGTGCAGAGTCAGCTGCTGCTGCCAGAGAGCTCAGTTTGCAATGTGTTGTGGGTTCACCTTGGCAGGCCTCCTTCCTTTTCTCTTGGCTGGTTTGGGGGGGAGAGGAATACTTTTTTCTCTGTTCTTGGGCAGTTGGCATTTTGCCAGCTCAACCCAAGACACAATGGAAGCCAAAACCAAAGAAGAATTGAACCTACTTTTGCTCTCCTGGTCTCTGGAACTCATCATCCACACACATCCCCACGCTCTTCAAAAGTGCTTTTTGTTCTTGACTTACATATTTAAATATACATCAAGTATAAATCCCTGGTGTCATTTTTGGTGCTGACGTGAATTTAGAGAAATGCAAAAGCCGGCGCCGCAGCCCCCCCCAGATCTTGTGATGGCAGGAAACCTCCTCTGGTGAGATGCAAACACCTCGGCACATCTGCCCCAGCACCGAGGCTGAGCTTCCTGAAAACCTGCCGCTGCCACGTCCTGCCCAGACTGAACAGCTCCCGCTGGATTCCCAGTTTTCTCAGTGCATGTGGAACAAAGGGATGGAGACCGGGTGAGTTCAGAGCTCATCTGACCAAATCCCCCTGAGGCAGCATTCCAGCTCCTGGACCAGCAGTGAGACTTCTGGTTAAACTAAAAGTACCGAGTGAAGCCTGAGCTCCCTGGAGATAAAGATCTGAAGTTTCACATCATCTTGTTCTGCTTTGCCTAAATTTAACTCATAGCAACGAAACTACAGCTTCTAAAGAATGGTTATGCTCAGTATCAGCTGCTGCCTTTCCATGGCCCGGACTTTCTATGAAGTGCTCATGCTAAATGTGCGTTCAGGAAGAAAATGTGCCAAGAACAATTATTTTTAATCAGAATGTCACATACAATGAAAATCTGCTCTGGCAATTTCCACAAAAGCCCAATAATCGACTCAATTATCCTCCCTTCTGAAAGCTCTCCTCTGTTCACGAGCTGAGCGCTGACCCCCTCATTAGTCTCAGACCCAAACTGGGCAAAGTTAAGCTTTTCCTAATACACTGATTTCACTGAAAATACTGTTTCTCTTTGTGAGAGCACTTTGAAGGTGCCCTGCTGCTGGCAGGCAGATCCCACTGCTCCCAAACTACATCCCTTTATTCCTGGGATCATTTTAGATACAGCCAGAATTTTAGTAATCTGCTGATCTAGAAATTCACCTTTCTCACAAAAACTCATGGAATAAAAATCACCTGATACTCCTGATAAAATTCTGCTTTTCCTACCCAATGATTTACTGACTTCTACATTGAACAGAACCTCTTCCTATATGATTTAGCCCCCCAAAAAGTTATGCTTAGCAGTTATTGATTGAAAAATATACCAATATTTTACATCTTCAAAAGTACATACCTCTCTATGTATGTTAAAGGAGGTTGCCAAAAGCCAGTATAAGGTATTTTTTGAAGTGAGTTTTTTGATGTCTCACATTTTATATGACAATATTCTCATAAACAATTCTCAAAAAAATATTAATTTACGGCAGTAAGAAGGCACTGCCATTGCCTCTTATCTGGATTTGGATAGGATTTCTCCTACATTCAACACTCTGACTTGTGAGAATGCCAGAAATTCTCATCTGTGACCTTTGCTATGAAAAAATCCTTGGAAAAACATCCCAGTTCTACATCACTGCTGTAAGCTCTTCAAATTCCACGGGATCTGACAGTTGCTTTCCTCTGCTCTGGGCTGCCTTAACCTGGTTTTAAGGATGTGACACTTTAGACTCTGCACCACATTTTGGTTTTGAATGAATCAATTTGTCATTTAAGTCTTACCTGGATTTCAAACCCAAATGTCTCTTTATCTTCTTTCAATATAGCAACGAGGTGTCTGTAGGAAGAACACACAGAACTCCGTGTGAACACAGGGTGCTGTGCTTCGTGCACCTGCATTTCCAACCAAAACCATCGTGTCCCCACCATCATCCCTCCCTGTGCCTGTGGGGTGTCCCCACACTGTCCCTCTGATGGTGCAGTGGTGGTGCTGCATCTTTCCTTACTCAAACTAACTCAAACTAAAGGTCACCTGCACATCCCAGGTGCTGGGTACCACTCTCTGCCTTGCACCCTGGTCCCATTGGGGCTGGGAAGATTCCCAGGACACATTTCATGCAGAATAAGCCAATAGCAGTGATTCTGGAATCAGAGAATCATACCTTTGTGGCTTGGAGGCATCATCTGAGGAGCTGGATCTGGCTAAGGTGAGCTGCGACCAGAAACGGGAGAGGACAGGGGTCAGTAGGTCTGTGGCTCTTGGAGGCACACAGCTAAAATCAGCAGTTTGGAGTAAAACTAAAACCAGCTGGTGGCATCTCACCAGCACCTTGAACCAACACACTGCCTCGGTCAAACCAGAGCTTGAGCTTTCCAACCCGGAGGAAAAGCCCCTGGGGGTCAAAGCCACCCTTCAGGTTCTGGCACCGAGCTCAGCACCCAGATCAGGTCTCTGTTGTGCCAAGAGCTCACCTCATTTTTGTACCTCTAAAAATCTGTGGCTGAAGAAAGTGAAACATTAAGCACCATTTTTCTAATCATAATTTCAGACTATAATGTGTGTCGAACACTTTCTATCCTGGCTTCTTCATGTCAAACAGTCCAGTGCTGGAACTGCTCAGCTGATGATTTCCAGCCTCAGCAGGACATGGGAATCCCAGGACAAGCAGCAGCAATATGGTGCTCTATGCTGTACTGGGGGAAAGTCCAGTGAAAGACACATCCCCAGCAGCCCCAACAGTTGTACTGAAACACCCCCAAATCCAGATGGAAATAGCTCATGGTGGGCTCTTTCTGCCAGCGTTGCAGAGCAGAGGCAGCAGCCAGGCCACTAGATTGAGGGAAATGCACATTTAAAGGAACACCCAGGCAGCACGAGTCCCTCTGGCTCTCAGCACAGCTGGAAATGGAGAAGGAGCTGAGCCAGGCTGGATCTTGGCCATTGCTGCCCTTCACAGCCCAAGTCCCACAGGCAGAACACCCTGTCACTTGCTGCTCGTGGAGCTTCCCACACTGTCAGTGCTGCAAAGACTCCATCACCATCCCCAAAACCAGACCAGCCAATGGCACCCAGCAGTCACCCCTCCAGCACCCAAAACCAGAGGCCACAGGGAGCTCCCACGGTCCCTCCTGGGCACTGGGTCACACAGAGGTGGTGAGCAGCTCTCAGGGCAGGAGGAGCCCCAGCCTCCTGCGGCCAGCCCAGCCCATACCTGCTTGCGCCCGCGGGGCAGCGTCCCCACCGTGCTGGCCAGGTGCTGGATCCTCCTGCCGTCCATGGGCAGCGCCTGCTCCCTGTCGGAGCTGGAGCCTGGGGAGTTGGCACTGTGGTTCTGCTGCAGGAGCCGCCTCAGGGCCATGGTGAGGGGGCTCAGAGGGGCAGCAGGGCCATGGCGAAGGGGCTCAGAGCAGCACTGCTGAGCACTGTGCCACAGCCACGGAACTGCACCAGCTGCCACCAAGAAGTTTGAGAGCGGAAAGGCCGCCACGTGACCTGTGGTTTAGGTGCAGTTACACAAATCCCTCTTAGCAGAGCCCCAGGCTCTCGGTGTGCCTTGTGCTCACAGGGGAGTTAAGAATTAGGCTTGGCAGTTAGAGAAATCTGCTTAATTTTTCCATTCCTGCACACAACAATTCTCACCACCAGCTGCTGCTTTGCCAGGATTTGTCCTCATGGCCTTGCCTGCCTCAGGCACTCATCTGAACTCAACCTGCTTATTCTCTGACTTGCTTGGCATTCCTGGCATCCCTAGAATCACCTCTGGCAAAGATGAGGAAAATAACACTGCCTTTGGCTAATGGTGTCAGTGCAGGACTTCCAGATCTGGAGGGGGAAATGAGAGCTGAGGGCCAAGAGCAGGAGCTGAAAGAGTGGCAGAGTGAGGGCAGGTCACAGTGAGGAGCAAGGACAGGTCACAGTGAGGAGCAAGGACAGGTCACACAGCCAATCTGGGGACACACCAAAGTCAGCTCAGGGGCTGCAGGAAGGGACATGAGGGGCTCCCACAGCAGAGCTCAGGCACACCACAGCAGCTCTGTAGCAACGGGTTTAGATGTCTGTCCTTCACCTCTAAGTTTCCTGGGGGATCCCCTCTGGATTAAAGGGCAGAAAATAGGTGTTTAAAAAGCACTGCAGGAGAGGGGGAAAGCTCTCTCTTTTTTCCTTAGGGGAGTAGCTGTACCCCAGAGCGGCATCTCCTCACTTGCCAGAGCACGCTGAGCAATGCGCGGAGCGGTGACTCAAAGCCTCTTCCCCTTTTCCTGCTCACGATCACTCCGGTGAGCACTTTGGTAACAAACAAAGAGCATTTCGGTTCCTCTGCCAGCTCTCTGACGTTTCTGAAACCCAGTGACTCATCTGTAAACAGGCTGAGGGCAGAAACAAATGAAACCTCCCAGCAGAGCACCAAGCAGGACCTCGGTGTGAGCTGCCCCAGCGGCCCCGTGTGCCCCTTGTGCTGCCCTGTGCCCACACCAGCCACGCACCCCACAGCCCCGGCAGGCACCCCACAGCAGCCATGCACCCCACAGTCCCAGCAGGGTCCCACACCTCGGCAGGCACCCCACAGCCCCGACAGGCACCCCACAGTCCCAGCAGGGTCCCACACCTCAACGGGAACCCCACACCTCAGCAGGCACCCCACATCCACACCTCGGCACACACCCCCCAGCCCCTGCAGGGACCTCACACCTCGGCACACACCCCACATCCCCAGCCCCAGTCGCAAACCCCCTTGTAGCTCATAAAG
>JAOXXN010000102.1:38388812-38420041 GCA_026770055.1 Myrmophylax atrothorax
CTGTCCCCCCGAATTCCCTCTGTCCCCCTGAATTCCCTCTGTCCCCCTGAAGTCCCTCTGCTCCCCCTGCAGATTCCCTTCTCCCTCCCCAAACGTGGCTGAGGAGGGGGCGTTGCCCTGGGCAGAGTTTGGGTTCCAGCAGGAATCCCCCTCCCAATGGCTCCATGAAAAACGAGGCCATCCCTCCACTGAGGAATGTCTCCACATCAGTCCTTGTGGGATCCACTTTAAGGCCAGAAGGGACTGTTAAATCATGGAATTCTGTCCATAGTTTCCATGACTTACAGCTTTCTGGAAGCAGAGCACTCCTGTCCCTGTGAAAGCATCTTCCTCACCTCTCTTTCTCCCAATTTTCCCTGGATACAAAGATAACACTGCCCTTGGCAGCCTGTGCCGGTGGCTGAGCACCCTGTCCATTGGGAATGTGGCCCTTATTCCCAGCTGGAACGTGCCTTTCTTTGCCTTTTGGATCATTTCACAGCCAGGGAGCAGAATCCCCAGTGCAGGAGCTCAACTTCCAAACATTTTTGTGACATTCAGGAAGAGAAGAAAAGGTGACTGAATAATAATTTCCTTTTTTATGTAATGACAACCCCCCCAGGCAGTTTTTCCTACCTTTTTTCAGGCTTCCCAGGCTGCAGAGAGGGATTGTTTCATCCATCCTCTTCTCCCTTGCTGCAGGTTTCTTCCTGCCACGGAATTCCAGGACCTGCTCCTCTTCCATCCGCTCCCTGGAGGAGCAGAGCCATCCTGGGATTGCTGAGATCCACCACCTGGAAGTTTCCACTTCTTTTCAGGTTTGTCCCATGCCAGAAACAATCCAAAAGTATTTAAAAAATCAACCTTAGAAGAAAACTTTGGTCTGTGTGTCTCCCAGTGAGCTGAACCTTGAGGGAAAAGTGGGGAGAAAAGGGGAAAAAATGTAAAGGAATGAAAAATATAAAGGGAGAGGGTGAGTGGGAACCACTGCCCTTCCTGGAATGTCACCCCTTCCTGAGGGATCTGCTGGGGATACCATGGAGTGAGGGAATATCCGTGTCCGTGTGGGATGGAGCCTCTGGTGTGAAGGGCTTTGCTGGTCCCTCCCTGGGGTGGGCACATCCTGCCAGCCCCTGTGCTGTGCTGGAGCCCAGGGATGTGGTGGGAAGGGCTTGATCCCAGCTGGAAAACTGGGGGAGCTCCCACAGCAGCCAAACTGCCCAAATCTGTGTCCTCTGGGATGGGATTGGAATGCCCACCTGGAGAAGGGAAGGCTCCAGGGAGACCTGAGAGCGCCTTCCAGGGTCTGAAGGGGCTCCAGGAGAGATGGAGAAGGACTGGATGGAGGGACAGGACACAGGGAATGGCTTCACATGGACAAAGCACAGGGATAGATGGGATATTGGGAAGGAATTGCTGGCTGGGAGGGTGGGCAGGCCCTGGCACAGGTTGGGCAGAGAAGCTGTGATTGCCCCTGGATCCCTGGAAGTGTCCAAGGTCAGGTTGGAGCAACCTGGGCTGGTGGGAGGTGTCCCTGCCCATGGCAGGGGCTAGAAGAAGATGAGCTTTAAGGTCCCTTCCAATCCAAACCAATCTGGGATTCTGGGATTGTATGAAGAGGCCAAATCCTCACCTCCAATGGAGCACCTCCGGGCTATCTCCCAGTACACCAGCCCCAAGGAGTAAATGTCTGCACGCTTGAAGGACTCAAAGATGGTCATGTTCATTGTGTCGTCCAGGATCTCGGGAGCCATGTACCTTTGGAGCACAGGGGCAGTTTGCTGGGGGCAGCTCCCACAGAAGGCCACATTTGCTGCCACGTGCCAGAGCCAGGTGACCCCTCGTGGCACTGGAGCCATGCCCTGACCAGGACCAGAGCACGTGGAGTGGCCAACACGTGATGTCGGTGCCAGAGCCCAACCCTGCGTGGGACAGAGAGCTCCATCCCATGGGAACGGCAACCACCTCCCCTCACACCCATTGAGGATGGAGGGACAGGGTCTGTGGGACCCCCACAGGTCCCAGGAGTGGAGGGGACATCAGTGATGGAGGGAAGGGCTGGGAGGAGGCAGCACCCACCTCCTGGTGCCCACGCGCGGGTTCTGCGGGATGTCGATGGTGTTGAGCACCGAGTCGTGTTTCACCGCCAGCCCCAGGTCGGCGATGGCACAGGTCTCGTTCCTCTTCACCAGGATGTTCTTGGACTTCAGATCTCGGTGTGCGATCGCTGGCTTCCCTGTGCACAGGGAGAGAAACCACCTCCAGTTTTGGTAAGAACAGTGTGGATTTTAATATAACGAGCAAGGATGCCAAACAGGTTTTATTCAATTTTGTTGCTAAACCCTATAGAAATACTGAAGCCCATTTTGAATGAGGTAAAGCTCTCCTAAATGTCATTTTCAAAAAAAAAAATCACTATTTTTTCCATATCTGTATTTCAGGAATAAAACAGAAAAAGAGAAACTGGAAGTTCACCCTCCAAATTAATTTAGAAAATTACAGAATCATGGAATGGCTTGGGTTGGAAAAGCCCTCCAAGACCATCAAGTCCAGCCATTTCCACAGCACTGTCAAGGCCACCACTAACCCATGTCCCCAAATGCCATATCCACACAGCTTTTAAATCCCACCACTGCCCTGGGCAGCCAGTGCCAGAGAGGGACAGCACCTTTGGGGAAGAAATTTCTCCCAATTTTCCCCTCATTAGCACCCACTCCACTAAAGCCATGGATGAGGTGCAGGCAATGGAGGTGGGAAGCTGCCATCCCTGTCCCCCTGCATCACTCACACACTGTTCCTTTTGCTGTTAACAGTTTGGAAAATGCTTCAGGATACCACATCACCCACGAATGTTTTTGCAAACAACACTGAAGCGCCTTAAAATACTTGAAGGAAAAGTGGGAGGGGAGCACTTGCCTTGTGTGCCAACAATCTCCATGTGGAGATGGGCCAGGCCACTGGCCACCGACAGTGCCAGCCTGGCCATGCCCTCCACTGTCACCGTGCCCCTGTTCAGGTAGTCGAACAGCGACCCCTGCTCGTGGTACTCGGAGACAAGCCACAGCTGAGTCCATGTCCCGTTATCTACCCAGAGAGAGCGAGTTATTAAACATACCAGCCTGGGAAAGCCTTCCCAGCCCGAGGAATGCAAACAAGAGAGTGTGCCAGCCGTCCCACCGGGAAGAAGCTCAGGGCAGTGTGTGGTTCAGGGGGGTGTTGGAGGTGGGAGTGGGGTCAGCGAAAGCTGTTCTGAGACCGACACTTGGGATTCAGCATCAGCTGGGTTGGACAGCCCGCCAGGATCACCAAGTCCAACCATTAACCAGCACTGCCAAGGCCACCACGCAGAACCACAGAACTGTCTGGGTTGCAGAAGCCCTAAAGCCAACGGAGCCCCCGGTGTCACATACCCTTGTTGTCGGCAGCGATGAAGCCCAGGATGTTCTCGTGCCTCAGCATGACTGTCTGGTAAATCTCTGCCTCCCGAAACCAGGAGCGCTCATCTCTGGAGGAGAAGATTTTCACAGCTACGTCCTCCCCACACCACTTCCCACGCCAGACTTCGCCAAACCGGCCTTTTCCTACAATCTCCTGCAGGACAATCGTCCTCGCGATGGTTCTCTGGACGAGTAGAGGCAAACCTGGTTAAAAGGAGAGACAGGAACTTGGGCAACAGCTCTACTGTGATCTTCAAATCCCAGCACTGACCTTTCCCAGGGAGCTGCACTCCTGGCTTTGCTTTCCAAGGCTGCCAGGGGAAAATCCTGGCCCCACAAACAGCTTCCCAAATCGGCCTTTTAAATGTTACTTCCCAGGGTCCGTACATTTAAAAAATGTATTTAAAAAACAAAACAAAACACCAATAAAAATAAAAAGCAGGCCTGAGCCACTTAATTTGGTTTGATAGGAACTGCAGCTGTCCTGCAGTCAATTAGTTGCTCTGCTCTGGCTGAAATTTTCAAAAATAAAATAAATTCTCGTAGCAGCTTCACTGTCCTTTGCCAGCCATAACCCTATTTGGTTTGATTCTGTATCTGCTGAGGACTTAAAAACCCCCAATTATTAATTTGTTTGTTTGTTTGTTTTTAGTAAAATCAAGACACCTTGATTTGGCTGAAATGAGACCAAATCACCCTGGTGCACAGGGCGCTGGATCAGAATGAGCCCAGCCGTATTCCTGGCTCAGGGACCTCTGAGAAGAGTTAAAACTCCAGGGTAAATAAAGCCAAAGTCTGCTCATTATAGCTGTGAAAAAGCATTAGGGAAGAACAACAACTTAATCCTCAGAGGTTGCAGCTCATGCAAATAAAGCCAATTAGATTAGGCACCGTTTCTACATTTTTCACTTTAAATAAAAGCAAGCACAATCTGCCTATTTTTCAGTAAAAGCTCTAGTTAGGGAAGCTGGGCTGGGTACCCCAGATGTGCCAATGGCTGGATGAGCTGGAATTTATGAATTCCACCTCATTTTTGAGTTTCTTTGGTTTGACAAGTTCTCAGTAGCAATGGAGGCATCACAGTAGATGGGATGTCAGAAATGGGAAAAGTATTAGAAAGGTGGACATTCTGCTCAAAAAAAGGATTTGAGGGAATGTTACTTTGCAATAGAACACTACCAAAATGCCACCCTTCATTATCAGCTATGCCACATCAGCCAGAAGCATTGGCTTTCCCATTGAATATGATTTCTGAGCTCACTTCTTTAACTCCTCTATTCCAACAAAGAAGTGAACTCTTGCAATGCGAGAGAAGAGGAGCACACAAAGCCCCATCGCTGCTGTGAGGGTGGCAACGTGTGCCAGCACAGACCCCCAGGGCATGCAGGACACCCACGTACCGGAGCCAGAGCCGGAGGTCGTCATGTCATAGATGAGATCCCTCAGCGTCTTCCCGGAGCTCACCAGGTTGCCCTCGGAGAGCGGCTCCTCCACGTTGGGCGCTTTGGCACCGCGGCGGGCACAGCGCCGGCGGCCCCGGGAGCTGCACGCGGCCAGCACCGCCACCAGCACCAGGACACACAGCGGCACTGCCACCGTCACCGCCAGCACCACGGGCCTGGTGCCAGCTCTGCCGGGGGACTCGGACGCTGTCGGGACACACAGAGCGGGTTGGGGAGAGAGGTGAGTGAAGGGCTGCGGAGTGACGAACGGCGTGTTTCGGTGCAGGGATCTCCCACAGTCACCCCGACCACGAGCCAGACCCCACTTCTGTCAGAGACACAGTGTTTTCCCACACACTCCTTGTGCAGGAAGGTGGGTCTCAGATCAGCACTCTGATCACCACCCAACACCACCCCCTCAGACCATCCCACTCCTCAGGGGACACCAGAGGACCAGCACAGTGCACACCCCTCAGGGGCCGAGGGGCTCCCCACAGCTCAACCACACACAAGAGAGTGCCAAACCCCACAAACACCACACACACCCCACGCCTGGCACAAAGAGCTGTTGAAGGTGACACCAGTGTGGTGACACACAGAGCAGCTGGGCAAGGTCAGACTCCTGGGGAAATCAAACAATCCCTCATGAGCACCCAAACCCAGCAAAACAACACCATTAACCACATGTTGCAATCCTGTTTCAATTGTACTGGTCACTGACTGACTGACCAAGAATAGCAGCTGACACATGTGGCCATGTGTGAACCAAAGGCAGCACATCGGGCAGCACTCAGCAGTTTTGCAATGGGGGGTAGTTATGGTCCAAGTTGTGTAAACAAAATAGTACTTACAGGCAGCAAATAAAAAAGGATTTTTTTCTTTTCCTTCAATGGGAAAGACATTCTCATACACAGCATTTGCTTTTGACATATAATGAGCACTGTAAGGCTTCCAAAAGCCCCTGAACTGTGTGTCAGCTCTTAGGCTGCTCAGGGAGGGGAAATTACATGTTCTTTCCAATGTAGTAAGAAAATCTATTGCATTAATGGGGAGCTCTAGTCAGGTCTACAGAATATTTTTAAACCATTTCAAAAATACACAGTTCGGGCTAGAGTCTAAAATTAAGTTTCTCCAGCTTCGACTGTGACTACAGACCCCATTCACAGTGGAGTGGAGGCAGAGATCACAAGCTCTGTCTCCCAGGTCTCAAATATGGCCCAAAAATCCTGCGAGATACAATTCTACAGCTGGAATAGCCTCTAGGCCTGATTCCAGCTGCTCAGACCAGCCTGTTCCATGGAGGGCACGGAGGAGAGTTCTGCAGAGAAAACAGAGCGAGGGGTGAACAAGGGATGGTTTATCACAGGGAGGCCCCTCGAGGCAGCAGCACATTGAGTGTTTTCTGCAGCCCTGCTGTGACATCCCACCTTGAGAAACTCACCTTGAGGCACCTGCTGGGGCAAAAAGTATCCCAGTTACACCAGTAGAAGCCCAGAAAGGAAACCAGGATAATACATTAAAAAAAACCACCAATTCACCTGCTAATGCAAAATACTGCAATGAAATCCCCACCCACAAGAAGGAGGAAATAAAAGGCAGAGATCCAGGTTGAATCTGCCCTTAAGATGTGTATTTTCAGACATTGTAAAATGTCAAACCAACAAGTTAAAAAACCTACCAAACAAACCCCAGCTCAAACGAAAAGCAGCTCCTGTCCCCCAGGGCCAGCCCAGAGCCCTGCTCTTACAGGGCATTGCCATCTGCAGCTCTGCCACAGCAATTCAGGCACAGGCACCAAGCCACACACTGCCCTCTGTCCTCACAGATCCTCGCCCTGAGGGTCATCTGACCGTTTCCAGGAGCTGTTCGTACCTTTACAACATAAGCCTTTGGTAATTACACACAGTCACAGAATCCCAGAATGGTTTGGATTGGAAGGCATCTCAGTGTTCATCTGGTTCCAAACCCCTCCCATGGGCAGGAAGACGTTCCACTAGACCAGGTTGCTCCAAGCCTGGAGAAGAGCTGAAGGATAGGTTTGTGTCCTGGCAGGACACAAAGGTCCTGCCCCACCTGGCAGGGATGTGCACCACACTGGACCTTCTCAGGGCTTCTCCTCCTCCAGGAGAGTCACTCCTGCCTAAAGGGACATGTTCCATGCCCACATGCCCCACTTTTATACTGGAATCTGCATAATGGAGACAGACAGGTCAGCAGAGAAGTGGGTAGACATTTAATATATATATTCACATAAAAGTATAAAGATATATAGACCAAGAAATAGATAAATATATAAGGAGTTTGATATAGAAAAAGAGAAACAGGCAGACAGAGATATAAAAAGACACATAGACAGATATAAAGAGATAGTTATGGAAAAAGAGAGAGAGAGCACACTAACCCCATTGGCACTGTAGCATTTCTGACTGACATGAGTTCCCCTGTATGTTTAGAGCAAAGGGCTCAGGGTAAGAATTCAGTCACTTTTTTGGGGGGTACTGAAATACAAAACTAGAGGTTTTGCAGCTGCCAGTTCAAGTGCTGGGAGGACAGATGTGCCTCCACTGCTTCTCCAGAAATAGCAGCTTTATCCCAAGATACCAACATCACTACTTGGAAAAAACCCAGCACGGTGCTTTGTTTCTAACCATAATTAGTGTGTCCCCTTCTCTGGTCAACTGAAAGAAAAACACTTAAATAATCCTTATTCTCGTCCTGTAGGACAGCTGAGGTTGGACACCAGGGGTCAGTAAGAGGTGACTGCGCCCGAGGCTCGCTTTGCTTTGCCCTCCTGTATTGCTAGGACAGCAACAGGCTTGCAAATTCCAGTAAGAACTACACAATATCAGCCTAAATTCAAGTTATAATTGTAAATTATGTATTAATTTGCACGTTTTTACTTGTAATATCTCTCACTGGGATAAGTACAAAGAGGTATCCACTGATGGAATAGTGTATTTCAAATTTTTTTCAAAAAAGCTTGGATTAAACACAAAACTTGGAGAGAAGGGTCAAAAATATTAAACCTAAAAATAGTATAAGCATTTATTTTTAAAAAGCACTGAATCCACTTCATTACACAACTTTGAGCCTGGCAGACCCACACAATTCCCCAACCAGGTAATGCACAAGCTCCTGGAAGTGCAGCCTTTTGCCTCCCTCTCATCAGGACCAGGAATCTCACACCTTCTCATCCCTGCTGGGCAAGACTGTGGCACTGCCCTGGCAGCAAACAGCAGCTGCCTCACAGCTTCCAGCATCAACTGCAGCACCCCAAGGTTCAGACTGCTGGAACTGCTGCAGCCAAAGGGGTCCCCAGCAGAGATTTGGGGTCCCTCCTGCCCCCCCAGAACACCTTTGTGCTGCATGACCCCCATAAGAGAGGACCATTCTGCCTTCCTGACCCTGCAGAGCCTGCAGAGCCCCTGCTCTCCACACACAGGTGACACTGCAGCCACTGCTCCCCAGTGCCCATCACACAGACACGGCACTCGGTGCCAGTCCAGCCAAGGACAGCAGGGACAGCAGCTTCCCATGTGCCAGAGCTGCCCCATCACAGCTCAAACCTCACCACCAACCCAAGCCCTCGTCTGCCCAAACCCACGGGGGTGTATGTCCCATATTCACCCTCAGCACCTACAACCAGCCACCTCCTCCCAATGCCCCAGTCTGGATTGTCACCAGAGCCACCCAGCGCAGCTTTCCATCACATGTGGAGGTGTTGGAGGCTGGAAGGCCTCAGCCAGGGCAGAGACTCTGTTATGCCCTCACCAGGCCCCAGTTAACATCTCCTGGCTCCTCACAATTTCTTATTCCCCAGTGCTTCAGATATCACCTTTCCAACATGCAGCCTAATGCCAGTCCAAATCACAAACTCCCCTAAGATATTCCAGCCCATAAAACCTGTTACAAGTCTGTTCTCTTCAGACACATCATGGAATCACAGAATCATAGAATGTCCTGAATGGAAAGGGACCCACAAGGATCACTGAGTCCAACTCCTGGCCCTGCACAGGACAGAACCAGGAATCCCATCATGTGCCCAAGGGCACATCTTCCCTTCGTGTTTAGCGCTCATGGCACCCAAAGGCAGTGTGAGGGATATCTTTACAAGACGCAAGAGATTCCCTCTCCCCCAGAGCTGCAGTTCAGGTTTGCCTGTCTGAAACAAGCTGGGACCAAGCCAGCTGCTGTTCTCCAGACAGCTGTAAAGCCCCTCAAGCTGGCTGTGGTGGCTGTGCCCCTGCACAGCATTTCCCCACCCCTGAGCAGTGTTTGAAGAACAGGTTGCCCTGCCCAGCACTCACCGAGGGGCAGGCGGAGGGTGATGTTGTTGCAGAAGTCGGTGTAGCAGCACTCGGTCTTGGTGATGTTCTTGGAGCTGTGGCAGAAGACCTGGGCGTTCAGCTCCGGGAGGGACACGCAGGACTTGACCACCTCCTCACGCCCGTTGGTCAACATGACCGAGGCCCAGCAGGCGCCCTCCGTGTGGCACGTGAAGTTGGTGTGTTCACACAGCTGGCACACGCACTGCAGGCCTGCAAAACAGGGGACAGTGGGTGGGAGAAGACCCTGGGACAGCAGAGCCCCATGGCCACTGTGCCAGCCGGTTGACCGTGAGCATCCCCTGAATGGGCTCCTGGCTGCAGGGGGAAGCCAGGAGAGCCCCCAACAGCACAGATCCCTCACACCCACAGATGACAAGATTTTAAATCTTGGTCCCAGGGAACTTTATAGTTATCATCTGTCCTGCTTGGTGGAGAAGACTGACCACCCCAAAAAGCAGTTCCTGTGAAAGCTGCCTTTTGCTGAGGTGAGAGACAGAGGTTTGGGTTTATGTTCTCAGCTCTCACCACTCCAGACAATGCCTTGGACAACACTCAGGACAAAGACATGGGCACAGGCTCCATTTGAGCTGTGCATTTAGGCACAGCCACATTCATTATTTACCAAATCTCAAATACTACCAGCACCTTCTGGCGAGGAAGCTGTTGCTGACTCCAAAAGCACAGCACCCCTTGCCCACACCAGCAACTCCCCACCCTGGCAGAGCCAACCAGGTGAGAGTCCCGAGCTGAGGGAGCACCGAGACACGGCACCCACCACCCACAGACAGACAGACAGGGGCAGAATGACAGAACCTTCAGCCCCATCCTCCCGAGATGAGGCACCTTGTCCAGGCACCCCTTCCTGAGCCAGCTGTAACTCTGCCAGACTGAACCCTGCTCTACTTACAGGAGTAATTTTATCCATAAATCCATTGGGTTTGGGGGATTTGGGGGAAGTGAGAGGTCAGGGTTTCTTTTATTTAAGCGTAACACAGAGTTGGAAAGTAAAGCATGGGGTTTTGATGGGCTTGGCAGTGCTGGGGGAACAGCTGGGCTTGATGATCTTAGAGGGCTTTTCCAACCCAAACCCTTCCATGATTCTGTGATCTCAGAGTCCCTGGAGGAGCACAGAAGTCCTGGCAGACGTCAGAGCAAATCTGATTTCTGTTTCTGTGACACTCTTTGTCTTCCTTACAACAATCTCTATCCTGTGTCCCCCTTCTCAAATAACAGCTTGTGGTGTTTATCTTCAGCTCAGGCCCGCAACAAACTTCCTTGGCACCTCATGTCCGTGTTTACCCTGGTGAGGCTGTACCAGGAGCTGCTGCCTCAGCTCTCCCTCCGCACAGGGACGAGCGCCATCCATCACCCACAGCACAACAGGTGAATCTCTTCCTTAAAGACATTACCCTGGTCCTAGAAGAGCTGCCAGGAGCAAGACTCATCAGATTCAAATAAATTAGAGATCTAGCAGGAGAAAACAGCCACATCATCACCAAAACTGCAATATAAAAGCACTATTATGGAAAGGAGTCTAATACTGTTGCAAGTGTCCTCAGGGAGTCAGACATGTCATTATCCTGTTTTCCTTTCCTTCCCACAGCCTAAAAATAAAATAGGAAATGATCCTTATGACATCATTCACAGTGGATAACTGACAAATTTATCCATATTCTGTATTTTGCACATTGCTTCAGAGCAGAGCTGATCAAAACTGTCCCTGCCTGTCCTGAGCACCTCCAGGGTGGCTCTTCTGAGCCCTGTGAAGATGAGGAGAGATGAGGATGGCTGAGGGGCTCTGTACCCTCACCCTGACCAAGCCAAGACAGTCACTGCCAGAATGACAAGGCTCTGCACCACCAAGCACTGCCCTCAAAAGGGGAAAAACCCAGGAAAACTGTGGCTAAATTTATTCAGAGACAAGATAAGAGTTGGAGTTTTAAGAAAGATAAGATGCTTCCTTCCCAGAAGATTTAAACATATCACTTTAAATATAATTCTATGAAAGCAGGACCCCTGGGTTCCCCAAATACCTGCTTGTGCTGCTGACTGACTTCTCAAGTAGAAAAATGGATAGAAATCCCAAACCGGATACAAATCCCTGACCCTGTTTCCAGCAGCATTTGTGTTCATCCAGAACCCTTTGTTAACAGAGCAGAAAGATGATCTTAGAGTGATCTTAGAATCTAGCTATGAAAGGACAGGTTTCTTGCATCTGTGCTACTTCAGTCGACTCACCGCTGTGGAATGAGAAGAGGAGCCTGGACCCTTGTGAACATGCCCTTGGGAAGATCCATGCTTTTCCTATTCCCGGTCCCTCTGCACAGGGAAGGTGACAAACCCCATCAGCTCTCACCCAGTGTCACATCCCTGCTGTGCCTCCTCCCAGACAGACACCTGTGCAACCACTCCAGCTCTGCTGAGCCTGTACCCCCATCCCCACTGACATCCTCAGGGACACAGCACTCACCAGAATTTACCTGTGCTGCTCCACCAGGAAAGCCTCAGTGCTGCTTCTGGTTATTCAGGACAACTTTCTCCATCAGAAAAAATTGCCCAGTCACTTCTATAACCCACCCATCTATAATGACTGACAACATATTCCAAGATTTCACATTGCATAGCTGGACCATTCCTGCTATAATTTGCCTCCACTGCTGTCCCAGAGGAGCCAGGAAGATGCTCTCCTCAGCTTACAGACCTGAGGGGTTATGGCATGAAAGATCCTCCCCTCACTATTCAAGCCAACACCACCTCTGAACCACTTCCCCTTGTGAAGATCCAAATGCCACAACATTTAAAGCTATTAAATCCCACCTAGCATGGGGACTCTGCCACTGCCCCACACTGAGGGATCAAAAGCCAGAGGAAAGTCAAATCATACAGGAGAACAAAGAGCTTCAGGTGTGCATGAGCAGTGACCAGCCCACTATCATCCATCCCCACTGGGAACAGAGGGCTGTGCCTCCCTGGGGAGCCCTGGAGAACTCCCCAGCTTACAGAGGAGACAGCAGGAAGAGCTCCAGACCTGTTCTTTCTTTGGGATTGGTTGCCCTCACCTGACCTGAAAAGGCACAGAAGTAGAAAGATTTGCAGGACAGACAAAAAGGGGGACCAGGCATAGACTGAGAAACTGGGCTCTCATGTCAAAGGCAATTCAGGAGGTGGGAAGGTTCTATAAAATAATCATAGATCATATTTAGAAGATGAATGGCATCAGCTCCTCACCATTTCCCACTCACTCAGAAGCTCCTGGGCAGCACAGACATCACTGGCAGCACATTTACAAGGGGCAGGAGGAAGCTCTCCTCTTCCTCAGGCTGCATTGCCACCCTCGCCAGCAGTGCACAAGCAACCCCTTGGGATAAAGAGTGAGAGTATCCAACAAGCCCTGGACAATCCCATCTGGATGTGCTGGAGGTTTCCAGAATCTGCCATGGATGATGGCGGAAGCAACATCCGAGAGCCCTGAGCCCACCAGCTGCCAAATGCCTCCCATCCTCCCTCCCCCAGTACCTGCCAGGGTGGCAGCAGTGGCTGGGGGTGACAAAGCCACCCCTCTGCCTCTCACACACCCCCTCCCATGGGCATAAAGGGATCCATCTCCAACAGCCAAGCCCCGGACAGGGAAGCAACAACATCTCCCTGACAAATTCATTCTCTTGTGACGCATTTCTTCAGAAGAGGAAAACAGAAAATTGGGCAATGACAGGTCTTAAAAAAAAAAAACAAAACAAACCCAAAACTGCTTTTTGGACTATTATGAAAAATATGGAGAACTTCCCTCTCTTGGGAGAGCTCTGAAAGAAAATAATAAGAGTAATAGCAGATTAAAAGCTTCCTATATAAGCAAAGTGCAAATACAGCTGATACCAAACAAGGCAAAAACAAGTAAGCCTTAGAGAAGAGAGGAAAAGTAATTATTCCAGAAGTGAAGAAAATATCTTGGATTGAGGGACATCACAGAGTTCCAGAATTTTCATTACTTTCCTTGTTAAAAAAAATCACTTTGGGAAGTGATTTTATTAACATGTGCAAGTATTTATTTCAGAAGGCAGATACTGGGTACTCAATATCCCCATTCTGGAAAAGCTCAGCAGCCCTGACAAAACCCAGCAGGCAGGAGCTGAAGCCAGGCATTGAAATTAATATTAACAGTGCAGGGAGAGGGCAACAACAGCCAGGGAAATTACTTTTGTTGGAATAAGCTGCCAAAGGACATTTTTATCTTTGAACAGGAGAGGTATCCTTGGAAAGGTTGAGCTTTATGAGCCATGAGCGACACAGCAAAGCCCTGGGAGTGCAGGGACTCTGTGTAATCCAGCACATGAACACGGGGGGGAAGAACCTGCTGGTCCCGGTCTGTGAGGGGCTGGGGGTACAAACTCCACGTGGAGGCAGCTGAGATAACACAGGGCTGACAGCACCTGCCGATTCCAGGTCTGGAATAGTTTGCATAAGAGAGTCCCCAGCACTGAAAGCTCTTAAAGTCACATCTGGGCAGAGTTTGAGAGGGAATTTTCCATCCAGACAGTCCCCCCAGCTCTCCCCTCTATTGCCACACATCTGCCTGTCTGGGCTGTGTCAGCCCCCCAGGCCTGATCCAGGCTGGGGAATGGGGTAAGAGGAGGAGGGCCCTGCACTGCCCCTCCGGAAAGCAAAGCAATACAGGACTCTTCTATAAATACCAATCAAAGGCAATGTGATTCATCAGTGCTCTGGGCACTCTCCAGAGGGAAGAGGTAACAGCCACAGCCCTGGCGATGCTGCGAATCAATTCAAGCACATCGGGAGAAAAACAAGGGCTGCACGGGGTGGCTGTTCCTGGGATTCACTTCCAAACTTAGATAATAAAAATCCAGAGAAACAAGGAGAAAAGCTCTGAGAGGGCAGGTTTTACGTCCTGTGAAGGTACCAGAGATTTCCCAGATATGCAATACTACACAGAAGTACTTCACACCCCGCAGTTGGGCTCTGTTCCACCTTCCTGCCCAAAAGCAGGGATTCCATGAGCACCTGGATGTGGCAGTGGGCACAGTCCTTCCCTGCACTCGGGGCTGGGACCTCCCCTTTCTGCAAGGGTGTACTGAGCATCACAACAGGAAACTGCTCTGATGAAAACACAGAGAAAAAAGTAAATTGGCGTAAACCTGAGAGAAAATTAGTAAAATGTTCCGTAGCACATTGGCTCGGTGACCGCTGTTTGAGAGTGCAGGTTAGGTTTTAAAGGGATGTGTGAGGGAAGGGAGCGTCTCACAGCACCTGCCGCGTGAGAAAGGAACCCGCAGCGGGAGGACCCGAACGCCTCGTGTTCCTCACCCCGCCCGGAGCCCCCGAGGGACGGGCAGCCCCGTCCGGGATGGGGCACGGGCACCGCACGGCACCGCACAGGGCCCTCTCACAGCACCGGGGCCGCTCAGCCCGAGGATCTGCCCCGAGCACCAGCCCCGGGAGCCGCCGGAGACTCCGGGGCGGATCCTGCCGGGATGGCGTGGGAAGCCCCAGGGATCAGGGGCTCCGGCGCGGGGCAGCTCCTGTAAGTCCCCGCTGACCCAGTTCTCGGTACGCGGGGCCGCGAGTGAAGGCACCGAGAGCCCGAACCCGCCCGAGGGCGCCGGGCACGGCTGGGGCGCACGGCGGGGATGCGTGAGCGGGGTCCCGGCGCAGCCCCTCCGGCCGCCGCGATCCCGGGGGCCGCTCCCGGTGCCTCTCCCGGTGCCCCTCCCGGTGCGGCCGTACCTGTGCAGAGGGACACGGCAGCTCCGAGCAGCGGCAGCGCTGCCCGCAGCGCGGGGCCGGGCGCGCCCCGCATGACCGCGGGGGAAGCCGCGTCCTCCTCCCGCCGCCCGTGCCGGTCACCGGCCCCGCCGGGCCCGAACCCGCGGCTTTAGCGGCTTCAGCGGGGAGGGGCCCGGCCCGGCCCCGCCCGGACGCCCCCCCCGCTCTGTTCCCCCCTCCCCGCCGGGCCGGGGGTGCGGACGCGGCTCTACCGCCCCCGGGACCGGCGGGAGAGGGAACCGGAGCAGCCCCGGGCAGTGCGGGGGAACCGGAGCAGCCCCGGGCGGTGCGGGCGCTCCGAGCCCCGAACGAGCCCCCGGGCCGACTCAGAGCACCCGCTCCGCAGCCTCGGGGTTCTGCCCACGGGGATACGGAAAACCGGCCCGGAACAAAGCCGATTTTTAATCTTGGGGGTTTGGCCAAATCCCTGTCTGTGGCTTTCGGTATCTGCTCCGGGGCTGCGCCGAAACCCTCGGTGAAGAGAGACCTGCTGAGCTGTTTGCGGTGTTTCTGCAATATCTTCAATGGTTTTAAACTGAGAGAGGTTTAGATGCATTGTTAGGGAGAAAGGCCCTGGCACAGGATGCCCAGAGAAGCTGTGGCCACCCCTGGGGCCCTGGAAGTGTCCAAGATCAGGCTGGACAGGACTTGGAGCAACTTGGGCTGGTGGGAGGGATTTCCTGACCATGGCAGGGGTGGCACTGGGTGGGCTTTAAGGGTCCTTCCAACACGGATCATTCTGGGATTCTGTGATTACTCCTTCACAAGCAAAAATCACCTGATCAAATGCTTTTAGAAAGAAAACCAACTACTCTCCACCATGGTACGGACAGAGCAGAGATAAAACCCGAGTAGTCTGGAATTAAGTGGCTGTTCAACAGCACCAAAAAAAGCTGTTCTTGTACAACTTGTTTTTCTTTTTTTAATTGTCATCCAAACATCCAGGGGAGTCATTCAGGACTTCATGTCACTACATCCTCAGTTAAACGTGGTGGGAATTACAACATCCTAGTGAAGTAAAGTCCGACATGACTATTTCATAGCAGTCCCTGTGGGTGTGTGTGCTGTTGGACTGAAACACAACTCAGCAGCCTATTGCACACCTCACTGCTAGGAAATACCTGCCAAGATCTAATAAAAAATATGAAGGTTTGGGTGTCAGAGTAATAAAATAACAGAGGAAAACTTTGCAACTCCGCTTCTGAAAGCACAGAGCCAGTCCCTGCTCCCTGCCCGTGTACCTGACGCTGCTCAGCCATCCAGCACTTGCCAAGTACCTGCTAAGCCGCGTGTTACTTCTCTGGAGATCCCAGCTGGCTCCGGGAACGCCAGGAGGGAACAGCGGATCCTCAGCAGCTCCCGACACTGCTCATGCCGCTGACACATCAAACGCGGCTCTGCTCCTGCAGCTCCGGGTTTTCTTCCGCTCTTTCTGAAGACTTACAAACAATTCACTTTATTCACTCAGTGCTCCTAGAAAATATAAATATAACTCATCCAGACTCGTCTCTGGTTGACAGCATGGAGTTATTCTGCTTTTCTGTGGGAAGGCAGACATAGAAGTAGGAATTATGCAATTAAAGTAGTTAAGATTATTCCTCAGTTGAAGAAAAAATGCATAGAACACATTTGCTCACCCTTTGCAGAAGTGATGAAACAATATCTCCTGCACTTGTCAAGAAGGAGAATCAAAGTTTATAAAGAGAAAAAAACCCCATATATAAATCAAAGCTTCTAGAAAGAAGTGGCCCAGGGATTTGGGGCTGGGGGGTGGTGTGAACGAGGCTCAGTCGTTGTGCACTGCCAGTTTTGAAATCCAGCCCACTTATATTCTTGTTTGCAATATTACCTTTTTATTTAGGCTGTGAGGCATCTCCTCTCTGAGCTGGAGCATGACACGATCTGTCCCTGCTCCTGACACTTGTCCTGCTGCAGGAACAAATGTTTCAGCAGTAAAAGACAAGTGTAAACACCAGCCAAGCACCAGTTTGGAGATACAAACCTATTATACTGTATTATAAATTCCTGGTAGAGTAATGGACCGTGGACTGGATAATTCTGGTGACTGGAGAGTTGTGAACCTCAATGTTGCATATTCTGAGATGCCAAAACTGGAGTATTTTATCTGGGACCTCAATACACCTGTTGGAAACTGCAAGACTTGGTGCCACAAATCAATCCACATCACTTAGAATACAGGCACTGGCATGTGCTCAAATTAAATATATGACCATTTCCCCCATTTCCCCTCTCATTTCTAAATGTATTTACGAAAGCAAAGCAGTGCACCAGAGCACAGATCACGTTGCTCTGTCCCACCTCTGAGGTCAGGTGTTTTCTCACACACTCAGATGTGCTGCCAGTGATACCCAGTTTAAACAAGGCCCCTTTGCATGATTTAATATTGATAATTCTGCACATCCTCAAAACACACTACAGAGCTTTTGTTTCCCTCTGGGCCCTGACATACTAATTGTCTGGGCACTTCATATGCTGTTACAGTCTGTGTTACGTGATAGCTGAAATCTGGAACAAAGCACTTCAAATTCTCTGCTGGGTTTTAATCTCTTTCAACAGGTTTGGTATAAATCAATGGCATTTTTATGAGTCTCACTGATGCAGAACCACCAGCTGCCAACATTTCAAATTGTTTGAAACTGAGTTTAAAACAAATTAAATCCCCCACCAAACCCATCCAGCTACGCCCAGCTCACTGTGCCTGTAGAGCACCCAGGGACCAGCAGGTTTGGGTCCCAGTTAACCATCATCACTGAGCCTTCACCCTTTGCCTGATCATCTTTAGGCCTTTGACACACCAAACACCAGCAAAAACCCAAAAGAACAAATCAAGGGATGGAGGGAAATAACCCCCCACCACTTCGTTGTGAGGCAAATGTGTTCCCTGGTCAGCTGCTTGCATGGCATGGTTCATGGTGGGACAGAAATAACCCATCCTGGGGATTCAAGTCTTTGGAAATGGGTAACACCAGGGAAACTTTTGCCAACTGGAAGCACTTCTGGGACTGGCCAAAAGCCAAGAATTTTGTTTTGTAATTTGTTTTGCTCCACTTCAGGGTAAAACCAAGACCTACTGAAATTTCGTACAAGCAAAACAAAAGGGAATCCACGGACAGCCCAGAACAGGCAGCAGAGCAGCAGTTACCCCTCCCCTGGGTCCTTTGCATCCCCCTGGTCCTCTGCATCCGGGTCCTGTCTTGCTGCCTTGCACTCCCTCTGTCCCACTCTGCTCATCCAGAAATGCTTCGAAACCTTCCAAAAATTGCCATCAGATTGATACATTCCTGCAAACCCATCATATTGCTGACCATGGTGATTAGAAAGAGAGTTGAAAAATTCCCAAACTGTTCCAAGAATCATTGTATCATCCTTTAGTTACAACCCCCTCAAAAATGCTGCTTTGTACAGCTCTGAAATCTATTACACAGTAGTCCACTAATCTGAGTGGAAGCCTTTTTGATAAGGAGGGTAATGATGGAGCTCCCTGGAACCTTTTAGCATCATTCAGGCATAAGAAGTGTCCAAAGAGTAAGTATTAGTGCAATTAAAAAGTTAATTCCTTATGGAATGGGTTGGGTTGGAAGGGACCTTACAGCTCATCTTCCACCATCCCAGGTAGCTCCAAGCCCTGTCCAGTCTGCCCTTGGACACTTCCAGGGGTGGGGTGGCACCTCCACCTATTCCCAGCATAACGTTTCCAGTGGGGAGTTTCTGGTGGCCCCGTTTGGAACCGCCCCTGGAGGAGTGAGAGGAGATGCTCCAGGAAAAGCAAAAGGGCAACTGAACCATCCACTGGTAACAGCTGAAATGGCCAAAGGAACAGAGTACAGGAGAGGGCCAGAGCTCTTTCCCAAAAGGCTTAAATTGAATTCAGGATCCTCATAAAACAGAGCAGAAAACACTGAGAACATGGAATTCTGTGAAGTTTCTCAGGCAATTTTTTAAAAAGTGCTTGCAGAGGAGACACAATTTCAGGTTCTCTCTGTGAGGAATTAGAGACAGCCAAACACCTTTCTCTGTTCATTGGTATCAGTGTTCTTCCTCCCAAACAGGAGGGGCAGCCACCTGTTTGAAACTCATACCAAAGCTCATTCCAAGAGACTTGACAGCCTGTCCCAGGTTCCAGCGTGTTCCCAGGGTGAGCTGAAACACAGCTGTGACCTCTGGCCATGGCATCAATCCACCGGCAGGGCACAGCCTGGCAGGGAAGGGCATCGATCCACAGGCAGGGCACAGCCTGGCAGGGAAGGGCATCGATCCACAGGCAGGGCACAGCCTGGGAGGGAAGGGCATCGATCCACGGGCAGGGCACAGCCTGGCAGGGAAGGGCATTGATCCACGGGCAGGGCACAGCCTGGCAGGGAAGGGCATTGATCCACGGGCAGGGCACAGCCTGGCAGGGAAAGGCACTGCCCTGGCCCTCAGGGCAGGGCAAACACCCAGCCAGGGGAACTCCCTGCATTAAAGGCTGCAAGTTCCACATACAGGCAGTGACCACACAGGGATAACTGGGGGGGCAAAAGGCATCAGTTTTCCCTCCTTGTTCTCCAGGTTATGGGAGGTCCCCTGAGCCAGCAGTTCCCCTGCTCACAAAAACTGCTCTGCATCCTTCCCACTTCCACCTGTCAGCCCTTCCTCCAGGGAGCTGCTCTCTCCAGTGCAGGCAGGCAAAGCCACACCACAGCCACTCCTGGAAGGGTTTAGGGTATCATTCCATCTAACATCCAACAGCTCACTCTCCCTCCACCACCACCTTTGGAAAGGAATCGCATTTTAAAGCTCCAGGTTTTCCAGAACCTTCCAAGGATGAAAAGATATATGCCATGAATCTGAAAGATTTATGAGAATTGGGAAAACGGGTTTGGGTGGTGAAAATTGGAGGAGATCGCTGCAGAGCCATATCAGGGAAGAGACTGGGGCAATGCAAAGTCCTTGACTCGTTAGCAGCAGCCACCAAGGGTGTTGACATCTTCTGAGATCCAAAGAACAAGCTGACTGCAAGTTTTAATGTCTTCAACCAAAAAATCCCAGCCCTTGCTAGGTCTGATTTCCTTCTAGCACAGCTTTTCATGGTTGACACACAGCTTATGTCTGAGCCTGAACAGAAACTGTAACTATTCCCAGGGATGAGAGGAAGGTGGGCACAGCCTTTCCCATGTTGTGAAGGCCACAAAAAACAAAACAAAACAAAACAAAAAAAGCTTTCCTTGATGCCTACAGGAGGAAGAAAAATCCAAGTACTAAAGCTGAAATGCAGCATCAGATTTTTCTTTTTTTGAGAGGAACAGATTTTAGCACATTAACCAACACCTGGACTTGCTGACACTGATGCCAGTACCCAAATGCTTTTGATTTTAGGGGCCCAGGATTTTTGTGACAGTGAAACCCTCAGTCACTGCACTGGACAATGTGGTCAGTGTTTGGATAGGGCTGCACTTGGAAACAAATTATTAATTACTGATGTGAGGTCATTTTGAAAACCCACCTGTGCAGATCAGCTGCTTCCTCACTTGTGCAGCTCACACAGGTAAAAAGCCCAGACAAAGCCCTGGGCACACGCTGGAGTTCCCAGCTCTGCCTGTGGAAAGGGGATGGAGCAGCATTCCCAGAGGCTCCCCCGCTCCATCCAGGGCCATGGCTGGTCCTGCACCCCGTGGCACCCTCAGCCTGGTCCCCTCCAGCACAGCACTGGCCTCCCTGCCCATGCCACCTGCCTTGTGCCAGGCAGAGGGACACCACAGCACTGCCCACCCACCACAGGCATTGACTGCTCAGATCTGTGAGTTCAGAGCCCTGAGGAGCTGCCATGGCCCAGAGGGTGGGATGGGGGCACCAGCTCTGCCAGGGCTGCACCAAGGGTTTGGACACAGGCCTGAGACAGACACCACACAGGGTGACACATGGCCATCAGTGGCTGCAGTGCTGAGGGGGATACCAGGTTGTGTTTTTAAAAAAAACAGCAACTAAAGTCTCCCAGGTCTGAGAGCTGGCAGGCACTTCGGTGTGTGGCCCCCCAGGCCGTGGCCCCAGAGCCCTGGGCAGCTGGGCTGGCACAGAGCAGGGTGATACCATGAGCAGGTGTCCCACCCCCCCAGAAGATCCTCCTGCAGGTTTCACCCGGCTCTGCCAGGCAGGACCCAGGGGCACCAGCACGAGGCTGTGACCAGCCAGCAGCTGCTTCCATGGAGCAGGTCCCAGGCTCTCCTTCCCGAGCTCCTGAGGTCCCTCCTGCAGCCCCTCCACCATCAGCCATGCCCAGCTGTGCTCAGTTTTCCTGGCAGGCTCTGCCTTCTGCCCCAGCACAGCTCTGGGGCTCAGGCACTGAAGGGTGGGGGGTTTCTCCTTCCAACTGGGAAGGGAGAGCCAATGAGCTACTCCCAGGTGACAGGGCCTGTCACAGCACATCACTTACTTTTCCCATGCAAATCTTAACTTTAAAATGTAAAAATATATTCTGAGTTTGAGATTCTCTCTCCATAGATGGAACAGCACCTGAAATGTCTTTGCTTCCCTTCTCCACTGCCAACCACGGAGCCAAGGCTGAGCTTTTAGCATAGCAGATGTTTCACCTTACAGGGAAGAGAACTGTCCCTCCCTATCAAAACAGTTTAATCCAGGTAAATAAAATTCTGGAAGGCTTGATATGGACTTTTGGTGGATAATTCCAGCCCAGAAGGCCCATAAGGGAATTTCCAACTGAGGGGGAGGAAGCCTTCGGTGACCTCCCTCCAGCAACTCTGCCTGGAGTGCCTGACCTCAGGCTGCTCCTGGCATTGTCCCCAAGACACCTCCAAGTGCCACACATTGCTGACCAGTAACAAACAAGCCCTTTGCATATAGAATTATGGAATCACAGGATGGTTTGGGTTGGCAGGAACCTCAAAGCTCATCCAGTTCCACCCCCCTGCCATTGGCAGGGACACCTTCCACTATCCCAGGTTGCTCCAAGCCCCATCCAACCAGGCCTTGGACACTTCCAGGTGATGGGGCAGCCACAGCTTCTCTGGACAACACAGAAATCCAAACAAAAAGCAACAACACTTCCCCCAGCCCCAAAATCTTCCATCCAGCCTGCCTCCTGTAACTGCTGGGCATTGTCCCCACCAACACAACAACTGAATCCCACAGGTAGTGCTACTCATTTGAGCTAATTTTCCCTGCAGGGTCTCCTCAGCAGGCTCTGAGCAGCCCCAGCTCCATCCTGGCTGATGCAGCACAAACCTGCCAGACACATGAATAATTCAGCTCCAGAAGGGAACTGCCTGTGCCATCTCCACAGTAATAAATGCAGCGACGCCCTTACTGCAGCAGATTATATATAAGCATTCCAAATCTCTTTAGAAGATTAGATTTTGTGGAGGTACTAGAGGAGCATTGATTAATAAACACTCTGGGAAAACAGTGTGGGAGGTGGGGGTGTTCCCTGCACATGGAATCTCCCCCCACTGCCCAAGTCTTGACACCTTCAGAAGAAGAGAAGCAATAAATGTTCTCCTGTGACTGTCCAGATGTGGAAATGAGGTTAAATTGCACAGACCACAGATAATCCTTCCCTGGCTATCCCTGAGTTTTCCTTCTCTGCTCCCAGGCACACCACCCTCCAGTTCCCAAGAGGGAACCCAGCTACTCCTGCAGGCCTTGGAGAGCACAGACCCTCAGTGCCCTCAGCAGCCACTGTACATCAGGAAAGCACATGAATGACCTATCCCAAGTTAAAGGGATAAGAAGTTGCTAAGAAATTACTTCTTATGATTAATTTCCACTCAATTTTCTTGATTCACATTTGTGGAATAGCGACCCAATTCAAGCACACACACCAGTCAACACTTCAAACAGCCTGGACCAGAAGTACTTGAGCAGCACGATGTGAAAAGGAAATACGTTTAAAATAATCCCTGGATGCTTCCATATGCAGAAGGCAGCCCTTGGAGCAGCACCAGTGCCCCTGACCTTGCCCAGCACACCAGGGAGAACCCAGGAGTCCCAGAGCTGACAGACTGTTACCCTGCCAGTGGCTCACCTGGATAATCCTCTTTACCTAGCACAGCATGAACAGGGTCTTAGTGGGGTGTTCCCACAGTTTGTGGGTTTACCCTTTAGTCCATTATCCCTTGTGTGTCCAGGGAAGGGAATGGAGCTGGGGAAGAGTCTGGAGCACCAGGAGGGGCTGAGGGAGCTGGGGGGGCTCAGCCTGGAGAGAAGGAGGCGCAGGGGGGACCTTCTGGCACTCTCTGCAACTCCCTGGCAGGAGGGAGAGCAAGAACTGTGCATGTCCCCCCTGCAGGCCCCACATCCTGCAGCATCCCAACCAGCCCCAGCCCAGCTGGGAGCCAGTACCCAGCCCTGGGGTCAGAAAACGCAGATGCTCAGGGACAGCAGAGGGAATCACCATGGAGTACACGGAGCTGTTCCAACCTGAAGGTGTGTTGTTCTAGTACACAGCACGTTCCAGAGGATGCTGCACTGCAGAGAAGAGATGGAGCAGGTATTCAACATTATTGTTTTCCTAGGGGTAAGATGGCAGGTACCTGAGCTACCTAGTAAGGTGCTGTAACTCAGTGTGGCAGTGTTTGAGGAAGGCAGCCCAAATTCCGCCAGCATGGCCAGAGTTGTCACTGACCATCAACATGAAATGTTTTATTCCCTCCACCGCCTGCACTGGAAAATGCTGGAAAGGCAAAAACTCCAAGCGAAAACCTGACCATACACTTCACATTCACACTGAACTGCACCTCTGGCTCTGTCCCCAGCATCTGCAGTGCCACCTCCCCTGTCCAGGTGTTCCCCCACCACTGGCCTCATCCCCAGCACCACAGCAGCTCCACAAGAGCCGGCCTGCCCTCCCACTAGGCTTCAATCCTGCTGCCAGTTCCACCCCATAAACACCTGTTAAAGAAACCCAGGGGTGTGTACCAGGAGCCAGGCACTGCAGAGCTTCAGACAACGCTCTGTATGAGTCAGCACCAATGCAGCTCCTCACCTGGCAGCTGTGCCTGTCACCAGTGACCTCAAGCCATGCAGCAGCTTCATTCCAACCCCACATGCCGTCCCTCCCTGGCTGTGTCCCAGTCAGCCCAGTACACAGCTCAAACACACACCAGTTTAAAGGAAAACCAAAACACATTCCAGCTTTTGACTTCCTATTAAAAACTAACAGTAAAACTCATCAGACCTGTTTTTTTCCCAGTTTTTTCTGCAGCACTGGATGTGCTCAGATTCTCCTCACGTACACTCAGAGCCCTGGCAGGTGGTGTGAGCCCCGGCTGCGCTGCAGAGCTCCACCCCACACTGTCTGGCAGCCCAGGCAGCACCTATCCCACACACTTGGCTCCTATTCCTATACCAGCAATGCAGAACAAGGCATTCCACTTGGCTGGAATGGGGCAGGCAGGATGGGGCTGAGAAGAAAACCTTTCAGAGGAAGCAGAGCAGAACCTGGAGGACATGAAGCACTGAAGGGAATCTCAGAGAAGTGTTTTACCCCAGAGAGGAAGCACGTCTGGGTGGCTGATCACTGCTCGGGGCTCTGGATTGCCCAGGGGATCCTAAGGCCATGAATAAAGGAGCTCTTTTCCAAGAGGGCACTGCCACTTCCTGGGCACTCCAGCTCCTTTCCAAGGATGGGAGGGCACTGCCACTTGCTGGGCACTCCAGCTCCTTTCCAAGGATGGGAGGGCACTGCCACTTGCTGGGCACTCCAGCTCCTTTCCGAGGATGGGAGGGCACTGCCACTTCCTGAGCACTCCTGCACTCAGCAGAACAAAGACAAGGAGTGTGTGGAGAGGCACAGGCAGAGAGAGCTGCTCGGAGCAGAGTTCCTCCCAGACCAGGGCCCACGGGGTGGGCTGGGGGACATGGCCAGGGTCACATCCAAGGACAGCCCAGCACTCCCTGCTGTGCCATTCTGGGACCTGGTTCAGAACAGAACACACCCAGGCCCCTGTTAGAGCCTCAGCACCTCAGAGTTGCACCAGCAGCAGCCTGGATCCCGTGGGCACAGCCTGGGGGCACCTGGTCACTGATGGGCAGTAAGAGAACTAAAACACACTGTGGCTTGACTTGAAAACATTCTATTTAATTTATACAAATAACTACTAAATAGAAAAAGTAGATTAAAACAAAATAGTTATTTTTCTGGCAGAGTTTAAATGCATATTATATAGCTTAGAAGAAATAAAATGCATTTTCCCCACAGCATTCATGACCTAAAATTCTAAACTCCTCCATTGCTTTCCTTTCCCAGATCAGTAAGATGCCAGATGCAAGGTCCTGTGGGAAATGGCCATATATACGTTCCATATTCCAACTGAAAATATGGTACAGACCACACACCTACAAATGTGAAGCACTTAAAATGTGACTATCGAGTTGTAATATGATAATACATAAAACAATTCATGTTTCAGGTTATATTGTGTTACAAAAACATCTGTGTAAGAATTCATGAAAGAGGCCACATAAAAATAAGCTTTAACTTTATGCACTTATTTTACAGTTTAAAAAACTGGCAAGTGCACTAGTAATAAATAATTTGCAAGTTTTGGATAAACGAGAAATTCCTAATGTTCAGCATTATTGTAAACATCAGTACACAGGTAAAATGCAGCTAAAGTCTGACAGTTACATTTTCAGTTTACCAAATTCTTTTCCTATTACTCAGGCATAGATCAATGCAGGATACAGCCAATCGTATTTTTGGCAAGTCATGTCATTAAAATTAACAGTGACAGTGCAAGTAAGGAATGCAAAGAATTCCTAGTGCAATAAAGAAGAGAAGCACAGGCAATATTGCTGATTAAAATTTACCACTTCCACGTGTTCACCCTGGGAGTGATTAGGAGAATTAAAATAAAGAAACTAAAAAAAACAAGAGAAAGGAAAAAAAAAGAAAACAAAGAAAAAAGCTGTTCAAAGCCATTGTTTAATGCCCTGATCTTGTCTTAGGATTTCTCTGTCTTCCTTCAGGCCACGACCTCAGCACCGGCACAGGGAGCCGAGTCCTCAGCGCTCGCCCAGCTGTGGGTCAGCTGTGCCCGAGCAGGCGGGGGGCCCGGTGTCCCCACAGCTGCCCCCCAGAACTCCGCTCCGAGCAGCCCCGTGTGGGCACCAGCGCCAGGAACTGCCCGGCTAGAGCCCCCCGGGCCAGCCAGTGCCTTCCTGGCGGGACAGCACCACGAGCAGAGGGTCAACAGTCAGCTTTCAGTTTGTCTAAGGAATTGTCAATTTTGGTCAAAGTCTTTTTGATGCGCAGGGCTGTCAGTCTGGCCGACGGGTTCTGGTACCAGCACTCCTTCATCAGCTTGGCAAGGGACGTCAACGTCTGGGAACAGAAACCACAGAGCAGCAGGGTAAGGCCACAGGAACGAGGAAGCACTGGCTGGGGTCAAGCACCCACAGAGACAGGTCTTATTGCCCAAGTAACACTCCGTCTTCAGAGTTTCCTGCTACCTATCAATGCAGAGCTTCCATGTGGTTCAAAGCCCACAAAGTCTGATAACTTGGTTAAACCAAGAGCATAACTAGCCCATGGGCTGACTGGAGCGATCAGCCACAGTAACTTTAAATAATAGGAGTTTTGAGAGTTTTTTCCTAATTAAGAAAACACTCCACAGAATCTCTTTTCAATGACATCAAGTCCTGCAGACCCATGAAGGCAGCTGAGAAGGTACAGATTTTCTGCCTGTGATTCCAGTGTGCCCAGCACAAGTTTAACTGCCCAGGCTCCCAATGGCTGCTGGGGCAGCACAGGGCACAGCTCCACACCCAAACTTTGGAGATGGGCCCTCTGCCCTGGCCAGACCTGCAGGTTCACACTGACCTCCACAGGTGCAGTGGTAAGGACAGAACACCTGGGCAGACTGTAGAGGCCAATCTGAAAAATAAACTTCAGCACCAGCCTTTCAAAAAGAACAGTAGCCCCTTATCCTGTAGGCAGGAGAAACGAGCATTCTGTTCTAAATGTCTGTGCTTGTCAAGTCACAGAAAGTCCTGGACTGGGTTCCCTCCCTGCATTTCCCCTTGGAGGGAGAACAACGACCCAGGAAGAGCAGCTGTGAGGGTTATTGCTAAATCCTGCTCCTCAAAGGCTGCTCAGTTTGCCCAGTGCTCCCCCAGGCCGGGCCAGCACACCCAAACACCTGTACAGGTGATGCTGCTGACAAGACCCATCAAGATAATTTCCACTGCAAGTGACAACTGAAAATGACTGTCCTGACTCTGTCAAAGAACCAAGGTCTTTTTCTGCACAGCCAGTCCCCCCAGCACCCACTGACCGGGTCTGAGAACCATCTGTTGGGAATGTTGGGCCTCTGCTGATCCACACAGACCACCTTCCTCATGTCTTCAAAACTGGGATCGTTGGGAACCAAGTCATAAAAGGGTGGTTTGTAGTCTTCCACGATACCTGGTGAGACACAAACAGGCATTACTGAATGACTGTGTCAGTAAACAGCATTTTTACAGGGACAGAGGGAACACAGGACAGACCTGTCTTAAGAGGCACAAAAATCGTTTAGAAGTAAATCCCACAGTGTCACACATCCACTGAACAACAGAGCAGCACTTACTGCCACAGGAACGGCTTTTTTCTACCCAAAATGTTAATTAATTGGCTCATATTACAAGTCCACAAAGTAAGAGCTATACACACTTTGCAGATGCTGGAGCTGAAAGGATGCAAAGTAAATCTCTTGCCAAAGGGCTGGTTTTTGTAACACACAGAGCTTTCCTGCCCACCAGCAAATGGAAAAATGCAAGGTTAGCACTGATTTTTACCAGGCTCACCACACACTTTGGTGCTTTTGTGATTCCTGGAAGAGTCTGATAAGGATGTGGGCATTCACAGGCCCTTGTTTGGGTTGGGAGGGGCCTTAAAGCTCATCTCACTCCACACCCCTGCCATGTGCAGGGACACCTTCCACTAGGCAAAGCTACTGCAAGCCTGTCCAGCCTGGCCCTTAAACCAGCAATCTGCCATTCCCTGGGCATCAGCACTGACAGTGGAGTCTGTGTGTGTGCTCCTCCTTAAACCAGCAATCTGCCATTCCCTGGGCATCAGCACTGACAGTGGAGCTTCCATGTACCCCTCCCACACCTGCTCACAGAACGCTGCCAGGCTGGAGCCCCCTGCCCACTGCAGCTCTGCCTTCTCCCTGCATCAGCCTCACAAACCATCCACAGGGAGCACAACTTCCTCAGGAAGCCAATCTTCACACTGGTGTTCAAAGACAGATATTTGGATCAGCAGCTTGGGAAAACCCGGAGCTAATGAGGCCCTCTGGGTCCAGCGGGATCATCAAACGGTGCTGCTGACAGTGGGCACAACACACCGAGAGCTGGCGGCTGTCCCAGAGTCAGACACCAAACCCAGGAGCATCCCTGCTCCTCTGGATAGACTGAAGCTGAAAAGAGGTTCTCAGTCTTTGCAATGGCAAAGTTTTGAGGTTTAGTTTTCTTGTTCTATTGGAGATGAAGGTCAAAATACCACAGATATACCCACAGATACGCTGCAAAAGTCTGCAAATCCATGTCTGCGATGACTAGTCAAAACCAGAAACAGTATTCAGGAAGTTACAAGTGCCTTGGAAAACAGCAGGACAGTTTGGAGACCTGGCTACCCAAGCAAGTTCCCACCAGCAGTACAGGCAGCCAGCAGGGTTTGCCCAGTGCCATTCCAGCATGGATGTAGGATAAATTCCATTACATGCTGCATACAGCAGCAGCATCCACCCCCTCCTCTGAGCAATTCCCAATTGCATTTACCAAACATCACCTACTGGGCCAAATTCTTGTCTTCATGTTTCTCCTGCCTCCCCCAGAACGAAGTTCCCTGTGAGACCTCACAAACACAACTCCCTGTGTGCCCCTGCTGCCCACACCTGTCCTTCAGGTAAAGCTGGGGCTTCACACGAGTCCAACACCCAACTCCAGCTCTGAACATGCTCCCAGGGCCACGAGGATATTACTGATGAACTTTATCACTGCAGATAGAGTCTGGCTCTAATTCACTATTTTCCTGTGGTCTTTCCCAAGCACAGGGCACGTAACTGGCTGTTACAGATAAGACGTGCAGTACTAAAAGCGAAGGAAGCGGGTCTGGCCTTTACTCCAACAGTGACTCCGAAGTGCTCTGAGCTACCACAGCTGAGCATCCCAGGCCCCTGGGACCCCTGGCTCCAGAGTAGCTGCTGGAGGTGCCAGCGAGCCACTCAACCTCTGGCCCACAGCATTGTGCCCTCGCAGTGTCACCAAACCGTGACACCCTCCTTGCCTGTTGTCCTGGGAGCTGCTGGCTCAGGGAGACCCTGGTCCTCCAGCACAGCCCACAGTCCGGGCTTCCTGCACAGCTTTAGGGTGACTTCTGCCATTTACAACACACTGTACTGCCTTCCCCCAGGGCTGCTGGCATCGTGCTCTCAAGTCAACTACAACTCACACCTTCCCTCCCCGCCACAGGAGCATCACCTTTGGCACAGGAATTCATCAACCCCTGCCCAGCCACCACATCAATTTATGGCAACTGACACATCGAAGTGCTCACGGACTGCTGAGATACAGTGCAGGATATAAAACTGCACTGAGAACACCAAAGTTCCAGCTGGAATTGTCCAGGCGCTCACACTGATGTGATGCAACCCAGGGCCAAACACTGCACAATGCAACCGGCAAGTCTTCAAACTGCCTACAACACACCTGTGCCAACAAACATCCTCAGAAACATTAATGCCACACATTCACCTCCTTTCCTCCTTTCTCTAACTAGCCACACACACCTTCACCAGAGCTGGACTTGGTGGGAATAGACCAGACACAGAGTAAACAAACTGTGTGACAATCTGCAATTTTCTCATATTTAAAGATGTTCCATGAACAACCAACCCCTGACAGGGCTGCAGACACACCTGAGGGGCATCATCTGCCTCCTCCAGCCCACTGGGGTCGAGAGCACAACCTGAGGTCTAGAAGTCAGAGAAGACTTTTGAATTGAGCAGGAATCACCAACAGACACCCAGCTGGAGGGTTTCTAAATTCAGCCACCCTTGCCAAGAGAGAGGAAGCAGCCCTGCCCTTCAGACAGGATGGCAGGGACATCCTTCCCAAGCAGAACTGCACTTGGACCAAGTCCTGCCTTGGGAATGCATTGAACTTGGTGAAGCAGGAGCAGACCTGAATTTTGACCAGTTCTGCACTTGGTACATAACTTCCTTCTGTTTCCTAGGGTTTGTCAGGAGAAATAACCACCTGCAAGAGTTTACTATGGCTTAATGACACATGGAAAAAGAGTAGAGACTTAATGACCTAAAATTTTAACTGTTTGGTATGAATTATGTTTCAGCAGGGTTTAGAATGAGCAGGCAACCCTTTCTTCTCTGCCTCAACAGAAACTACATGATTTGTCCACTGTACCCAACACACCAACAGCTTCCTCCTGGTACCAGGACCCAGCTGCTATGGAGGTCCTGCACGTTCCTGTGTGTTTTGGTGGCAGGTGCTTTGCTGTGAGCTGCCATTCCCTCGGCCCTGCTGGGCCAGGGAGGAGCCTCAGCCACTCACCGTTGCTAACCATGCGCCGGGCCACCTCCCAGAGCACCAGCCCAAAGGCCCAGATGTCCACCCTCTTGTAGGAGTCAAAGCAGTCCGCCTGGATCGTCTCGTCCAGCACCTCCGGGGCCATGTAGCGCTTGGTGCCCACGCGGGGGTTGTTCCCCACATCCAGCTGGTTTGTGCTTTGGGAATGCATCACTGCAAGGCCTGAAGGACAAAGAGAAAGAGTCACAGCTCAGTCCCCTTCTGGCTGTGGCAACACACGCCTAAAGGTCCTCGTGAGCAGGGACTGGTTCTGAAGGAGAAGGGGCCGGGGGGCCAACTGTCCAAAGCTCCAAACCTGCCACCAACACCAGCCCCAAGGCTGCAGACTGGAACATTATCTCCTCAGGGATCACCATTAAGCATTTTATTGCACTGTTGCAAAACACTGTCATGAAGTGTTTTGCAGCCACTGGATGTCCTCAGCACTCTGGGCACAGACACGCAGAGGCCAAACAGCTGCTGCTCGGGAGAAAACAATTTTACACAGCACTGAAATTTATTTATAGACCTTTTGGGTAGGTGGATACATCTGAACTGTGGGGAAGGGAGAAGAAAAACACTGCATGGAGGATACACACAAGTTAAAAAAATAAAGCTGGAAAACAAAAAACATCGTATTTGCAGTTGCTTGAAAAATAAACATCCTCAAGCAGATCTAA
>JAOXXN010000102.1:38471499-38488598 GCA_026770055.1 Myrmophylax atrothorax
CCTAACAGCTGGCTGGGCTGGGTAGGGTCTTTGAACAGCTGGCAGGGCTGGGAAGGGCTGGGAACACCTGGCAGGGCTGGGAACACCTGGCAGGGCTGGGAAGGGCTGGGAACACCTGGCAAGGCTGGGAACACCTGGCAGGGCTGGGAAGGGCTGGGAACACCTGGCAGGGCTGGGTACAGCTGGCAGGGCTGGGAAGGGCTGGGAACACCTGGCAGGGCTGGGAACAGCTGGCAGGGCTGGGAACAGCCGGGTTCGTTCTGCCGTCAGGGAGGCGCTAGCGATGACGTCACCAAGCAAAAAGGGACAGGAATTCTGGCTGTGCCCCGCGCAAGGAAACGTTTCCACACAAGGTGGCACCTGTCTCCTTCCTCCCAGCCTCCAGCCGGAGACGCTAAAAGACACCTGAAAATACTCTCCGAAATGAACTCCTGCAGACTCCGCCACTCATTCCCTCATTAGCGGTCGCTTTTCCCGGGCACTCGCCGTCGGGCACAGCAGGAACTGCGGTCAGCGCCGGGCCGGGCGGTGGGGACGGGCAGGAGGGAGGGATGGGGTGACAGAACTGCCCCCGCCCCGAGTGCCCGGCTCTGGCACGCCCCTCGGAGCCTCCCAGGGCCGGGAGGGGCCCGGGAGGATCCCCTGCCCACCCCAGCAGCCCCCGGCGCGGCCCCCTGCAGATGGGCAGAGGTTTATGTGCTCCAGCAGATCTGCCCTGTGCTTTATCTGGAGTAGCTTAATGATCTGTGCCTGTAATTTAAATCACTATTAAGGTATTGTAGAATATCTTTTCGTGCGCGGTGCAGACCACTCCCAGCTCTGGGGATTATGAGGTGGTTTTGCATTCTGGAATGGCTGAAGCCACTTGCCCTTCAGTCCCACAGCTCCCACAGCTCCAGAGATGCCATAAGGCCTGAGATCCCTGTCCTGATGTGAGCAGTGCCTCCGATCCACAGCCATCAGAGACACCAGGGATGGTGAGGAAGGGTCCTGTGTGTCATCTGGCCCACATACTTCCACTGGCATTCACAGGGAAGAGTTACAGCAATGAAGTGTCCTTCTGACCCCTGTTTGCAGGGTAAGGAAGGAGCAGGGCTGTCCTGCCACCCTGTGCCCTTGGTACCACCCTGCCCTGGCTGCACAGAGCCCACTGGGCACCAACATGACCCTTCATCCCAGAAACAGGGCCTGGCACAGGGTTGTTCCTCCTGAGTATCTGCTCTGCAGCACAGCCAACAGCCCCACTCCACCCAGCCCTTCCCCAGGGTGTGCACCCCTGACCACTTCCCCTTCATTTTCCAGAATCAGCTCATGGGGCTGTGGGCATCCTTGAGGACACATCACCATTTATTCCTGCTCCCTTCCTCAGCCATAGCTGGTGCCCTGCTGTCTGCCTGTCTTCACTGACCACGAGACTGCAGTGCAAGCCTTGCAACCTTTGATGGCTTTAAACCTTAAAACTCATGGTGAAGACACGGAGCTGCCACAGCCCTTGCTCACATCAAGGTCCTTGGTCCTTGGAGTTGCAGACAAAGGCAGGGATATGTCCTGAAGGCTGCAAGAAACCACTTTGATTTTCATGTGGTAATTTTTAACTCCTCTTATGCTTCTCCCACCTGTCTCCAGCTCCGTGGTCTGTGCCTGCCCAGGGCTGGCCCAATGCTTGTGGGCTTGGGCTCCCACATCAGTGGGGCAGGACAGCAGGACAGGGAGGGTGCAGGGCAAACCCTCCCTCTGCAGCCTCCCTGAAGAAGAAGAAAGGTCGGGGTCTGAGCCGTGATTGAGGCTGACAAGCAGTGTGGCTTTGTGAACTGTGCTCTGGCTCTGTGTCATTCGCCTTTCTGCCGAAATCTCCTCCCACCGCTCCCTCCCGCCTCCATCCACAGGCACCAGTGGCTGCAACAGGCACCCACGAGCCCAGAGGCCGAAGGACAAAAGGATAAAAATACCCATGTAAAAAAGAAAAAGAAAAAACCCCAAAGCAGGCACCATCTGGATTGTGAGCCTGGAGTGTAGGGAAGCGCCGGGCACGAAGGCAGCGAGCGGAGAGCGGCTCGTTTTGGGAGCAGCCGTGCCTGCTGCCACCACAGCTGGGCTGCAAGGCAGGGACAGCCACTTCCCAGCTCTGCCGCAGCAAAATGGGCACTCGCACGAGCCTCTGTGGGTGCTCCCAGCAGAAAACCAGGGGATGTGGGGCCCTGGGGAGGGCTGGTGGCTGCACAGGAGGTGGGCAAGGGGCAGTTGCCAAGAACATGCCACCCCTGTGATGTGAAGGGCTGGGACATCCCACCCATCCCACGGGATGAAGGCCTGGAACAGCTCACCCATTCCCATGGTGTGAAGGGCTGGAGCAGCTCACCCACCCCCACAGAGTGAAGGGAACAAAAAGCAGCACAAGGAGGACAAGGGGGAACCTACCCCAGACTGAACGAGGGGTCCCTGTTGCCAAACTGCCCCATTGCTCATCTTCCTTCTTATTTCATTTTAATCCTGCCTGGAGGCATGAAAGGAACTCGGCCTTGGGAGAAGCAGGATGCCAAAGCCAACGTTTGCTGCTGAAGCAAATCCATGTGGGACCGAGGAAGAGGCTGTCCAGGACCGTGGGCAGCAGTGATGCAGTGGTGGAACCGGGCAGAGCCAGGGGCAGGACCTGCAGCAAAGCAGCACCGATCCCAGCCAGAGACTGGCCAGTTTAACCCCAACTGGAGCCCTTTTCCCGAGGTGTGCGAGGGACCAGCCTGGTGCTCCCTGAACCTGCCCGGGCAGGTGTGCGTGGCCACCCCCCTTTTGTGCCTGCACCACCCGGGCAGCCCAGGACACCCAGAGCACCGGCACAGCCTGCCCCGGCAGCCCCCAGGCAGGGCGGGCAGATCCCCTGCCCTCCCCCAGGGTGAATCCCACGCTGTGGGCAAGGCTACAGAGAGGGAACAGAGAGAAAAGCGACTCAGCCGTGCCCACAGCCCCGAGGAACATCCCGCAGCCCAGGGAGGGGCAGCGCTCTCAGCCCCTCCGGCGCAGCCACGCGGGACGGGCAGATCGGCGGCTCCTGGAATAGCCACACACGCCGGGCAGCTGATTCCTGCCTGAAATAAATGGGGGTGTGGCGGGCCTTCACCTCGGGGGAAACGTGTCCTGACAAGCTGCATTTCCTCGCGTGCCCTGAGGGTTTGTGGAGCCTGGTTCCTTCGCAGAATGTTTTACCGACTGCTCCCGACGCCAGGAGCAGCTTTATACCCACAATAAACACGGCAAAACAGGGAGCCAGAGCGAACAGCTGATAACAATCCACACTTTGCCCCCCGTGTTTGCTGTTCTGGCTTGGCAACGCAGGGCTGGGGAGCGGGATGCTGCGGGCACAGGGCTGGGAAGGGGAGCGGGATGCTCCGTGCTGCGGGCACAGGGCTGGGAAGGGGAGCGGGATGCTCCGTGCTGCGGGCACAGGGCTGTGCTCCCGCCGGGTGAAACACTCCCCGGTGCTGCCGCTGCTGCTCCCTCACGCCGACCGCCAACAATCATCGCCAGGGGAATGTACCAGGCATCGCTCGCACTGTGCATGTTCACCGGCTCCCTGCAGAGCTGTAGGGGCAGCAGAGGCTCCCATGAGCTGCCAGGGTGGTGGTGCAGGAGCTCACTCCTGCTCGGGCACAGCCGCTCACTCCTGCTCCGGGCACAGCCTGTCCCCCCTGCTCGGGCACAGCCTGTCCCCCTGCCCAGCCGCGCCCCCGGGCGCTGCCGGCCCTGGCACGGAGCGGACTGCGCTCCAGGCTCCCGGAATGTCTCACCCACCAGCGGCCCCAGGAAGCTGCAGGAGCAGCAGCGCGGGAGGGAAGGCAGAGAGAGGCGAAGGAGAGGAGGAGCCGCTCGGGCTTGTCGGGCGCAGAGGCTGCACAGCCCCGGCAGGATGGAGCCCCCCGAGGTGCACAGGCTGCCATCCCATCCCTGTCTGCTCCGAAATAGCTTTTCCCGTGGCAGGCAGGGGTGGCGGAGGGGCGCGGGAGTGCTCGCTCTGCCCAGCTCCTCCCTCGCCGGGGGCCTGTCTGCACTGCCGGATGGTGCTGGGCCGTGGCCTTCCTTCATCGCGCTATTTGCCATCCCCTGGCACACACGCTAACAGCTCCACTGCCTGGCACTCGCAGAGGATGGATTCAGCTCTGAATCAGGCACAAACACTCACCCGGGGCAGTGCTCTCTGCTTCTCACCATCCCCACCTCCCCGTTCTGCCTCGAGAAAGAGAAACAGGCAGGTGGCTGGGCGAGACAAGCACTGCCAGGTCCCTTTCAACTGAAAGTCATTTATTTTAGTATTCTACTATATCCTACCCTATTACATTACTCTATTCTATACTTTTATTATATTTTCTCTATTATTCTACTCCATTCTATTCCATTCCTGCAGGCTCTGCCATGGCAAGCATGAGGTAGGAAAAGAACAGCCACACTTTAGTTTGAGATATACTGAAAGCCATCCCAAAGGAGAACCACCATGAGAAAAACAATCACCAAGGAGGAAACTAAGGGTGAAGGACTTTCCATACTGGCCAGACAAGCCCCAAAAACTGCACAGCCATGGCAGCTGCTGACCCTTCTCTTTGACACCAGTTCTGGGAAGACAAAAGCAGAATCCAGCCATTTCCCTTGGTGCAATCATGTTTACTTGAACACAACACACTTGTTCTTTTACCTGGGGCACAGCAGGGACAAACACCACAGGAACATTAATTACACACCAGTTCTCAGCCTGCCATTCCAGACAGAGCTGTGGCTCCAGGGGATTCTGTCCCTGCTCACCAACAGGGTCACCCTCCAAAATCTCTCCCCTTTGCCCCAGGCAGGGCATGAGGGAGGTCCCTGCCTGGGACTGAGCACACACCAGGGGAAGAGGCTGTGATGGGGCAGGGATGGGGCCTCACTGACCACCAGGCAGGAATGTCCCAATGGCCCCTGCCTGTGCTGGAACACTATTTTTAGTTCATAAGGAAATATTTATCTTAAGAAGTTGTCCATGTGCTCTGGGAAATTGTTTTATTGGGGGATGATTTGAGCCTTGCCAGGTGTGCCCAGAAATACTCCACCATGAAGGTAGAGAAGGGGGACACAAGGAAATGCTGCCTTTACCAGCCCAAGCAGCCACCTCCACTCATGGGAGCACTCACTGGCACGGGGCTGTACTCACTTCTGCCCTGCCACAGGGTCACTCACATGTCCAGTTGTCTGTCCAGCTGTCTGTCCACCCATTGCTCCACCGAATCCCTCCAGCACTGAATCCTCCCTTTTCCCTGAAGGCCCTGCCTAGCCATGGCCTGCAGGACACTGAGTGCTGTGGTTGGGCTCAGCCCACTGCAGAGCCAGCTCTTCACAGCGACAAGACAGAGGGAGGCCAAGGTCCCTCCTCCTCTGAATCTCCTCGGGGCTGTGAACTTTCAGGCAGCGCTGGAGCCACTGCAAATCAGAGGAGCAGGGTGAGGATTTGTGCCATCCCTTCCCCATCAGCCACATTCCCTTTGCAAGCAGGTGATTTCTGTGCCCACTCATCCCACAGGCTGGTCTGGGCTTGAGGCACAAGCTGTTCCCTCTCCTTCCTGCACCAGCAACAGTAACACAGCCCTGGGTGCCCAGTCAGCCCCTCAGCGAGGGCTGGGAGGCTGCCCAGCACCAGCCCACCCACACCATGGGCACATGGGGTGTATGGCTCATGGCTCGTGGCACAGCCAGCACTGCCTCCTGGCCCTGTGCCCCTGTGGCAGCACATCTGTTGGGAGCAAGGGCTGCTGGAGGCAGGGGTGGGACAAGGGGAGCCTCCTGTTCCTCCACCAAACAAGCCCAGAGAAGGAGGAGAACCCACAGGAAGCCTCAACCTGAACTCACCTCCCACAGACCATTCCCTGCTGCTGCTGTTTCCCACATCACGTAACACTCCCCAGACACGACTGTACAGTCCTGTGTGGAGGCCATGGCATGAACCACCATGTGGCCCAAACATGGAGCTTTCTGCGGAAAACCACAGCCAACAGAGAGACTTTGGCAGGAGGAAGGTGTGTGCAGCCTCAAGTAAACTTTTCTGTGTCCCTCACAGTGCAATCTGCTGCTCTCTGAAAAGGAAAAGAGTCTCCAGATCCTTATTCTTCAGGAGTGCTGTGGAGCGTCAGTAATAAGTCATCTTTGGCAGGCATATGTGAACAGCATCCGGGGAGAGAGAACTTCATCAGAGCAGAGAAATCCTGCCTGCCTGCCTTTGGTACAACTCCAGCCAGCCTGAAATATCCCTGAAGGCTTCTGCTCCCTCCCCTTCTCAGCACCATCCTGACTCTGTCTTGGGCAAGGTACCCAATTTACATGTTCCTGGGCCACTGTTTTGCAATGTTTATTGTTTTTTATATGGGGTTTTGCAGTTTAAGGGGTTTAGATGGGTATTTGCCCAGCAAAATGGGCATTTACCCAGCAAAAGGCTGCCCCAGTTACAGCAAGTTCCTTGCCTGCCCCATTAGTGAAGCAGGACTGTGTTACTGCCTGGGTGCCAGGTGCAAGCGAGCCCCACAGGATGCGCTTTATCCAGTAATTAATTACCTAGCATTTATCTAATTAACCAGAGTTTCCATGTAGAATGCCCAGAGGCCAACAGCAAATACCAGATTCTGTCCCTCCAGCTGCTGCCTAAAGTATCTCCCAGTGCCACACATCCTGTCACTGGGATGGGCAGCAGGACCAGTATCTCCAGTCTTCTCCCACTCCTGAGGGAGCATCACATGGTCCTCCCACGGCCCCGGAGCATTCTGGCTCCCCCAGACTGGACTGGAGCAAGGCTGCAGCTGGACCCTGGACCACACACTGTCCTGATGGGCTCCTGGGCTGTGATGGGGACAATGGGGACAGTGAGAGCAAACAGCACCATCTGGGCACTTTTGAGAGTGAAATCAGGACCTCTTCTGAGTGGGGCTGGAGGGTGGCTACAGCCCAAAACCTGTCTTTAGGCACCTCAGACAAATGCAAGGAAGTTTCAGATTTGCACCACTTGGGGCCAGAGAACAGCACAGCCAGCAGCAGTGTCTGGGGCACCAGCAGTGTCTGAACACCAGCAGTGTCTGGGACAGCAGCAGTGTCTGAACACCAGCGGTGACTGGGACACCAGCAGTGACTGGGGCACCAGCGGTGTCTGGGACAGCAGCGGTGTCTGGGACAGCAGCGGTGTCTGAACACCATCAGTGTCTGGGGCACCAGCAGTGTCTGAACACCATCAGTGTCTGGGGCACCAGCGGTGTCTGGGGCACCAGTGGTGACTGGGGCACCAGCAGTGTCTGAACACCAGCAGTGACTGGGGCACCAGCAGTGACTGGGGCACCAGCAGTGTCTGGGACACCAGCAGTGTCTGAACACCAGCAGTGACTGGGGCACCAGCAGTGACTGGGGCACCAGCAGTGTCTGAACACCAACAGTGACTGGGGCACCAGTGGTGTCCAGAACACCAGCAGTGTCTGACAAACCTTCCACCCCAGGGTACATGGTCACTGGCCCTGGGGCCAGCAGGTCACCGGCCCCACCACCACCAGTCGAGGTCATGGGTGATGCACTGACCCAAACAGCCCATCTGGGAGGAACTGGGGCCACAGGGACCGGACAGAGCGGACCAGTACGGGAGGTATTTAACCCCCTGCAGAGCCCCTTGAAAGCTCTTCTGAGCTCCAGACCCTGAGAGCTGAGGACACAGGGCGTGGTTTCCTTCCCTTTTCATCAGGGGATCACTTTCAGCTGACTCTGGAAGGGCCACTATGACCTAAACAACAGTTTACTCAGGGTGAGTAACAGTGCAACATTTGAATTTGTTTTAAACAGACAAGAAAAATGTGCTCTGGGTTTTGTCTAAGCCTCATTTATAAAGCACCTGCATTGTTATTTAGTTGTTTCCCATCTCTTACAGCAGGTGAGAAGGGGCAGCAAACCAGCCTCCTGCTCTGTGCAAAGTCTGGATTGGACTTGCACCCCTCCTGCCAGGCAGTTATTTAGGACAATACAAGTGTGAAATCCTGATTTGCTAAGAGCTTAATAAGCTGTCACATATACAGAATAGCTCAGCACGTTGCCCCTGGTTATTGCTGGCAGACCTTTGTGAGGGAAAGAGCTAAAGTCGCCATTGACAAAATTGATAAATACCGAGAAACGCTTTTTGCCAAATACATAGATGTAATAGAGGTGTCAAAGGGGTTGCCTGGAGCAGAGAGGCAGCTGCCCCGGATGCCACACAGACCTGGCTTGTCCCTGTCCCATCCCTTCTCTTGACAGGAGGGCTGTGGGTACCCTCGTGGGGCTCCCAGGCTGCCCTGTCCTGCCAGTTCCCATCCCTGCAGGCACTGCCTGGCTCCCCAGCCCATCTCCTCCCCATCTCCCCACAGGAGTGGTTTTGTCTGTGTTAAAAACCCACACCTGGACTCGATGGAGGAGGATACCTTGAACCTTGTACCACTTGAACTTGGGAACAAACATGCACAACCTGCCAGCAATGTTTGGGGATATAAAGGTAAAGAGCAGATGCAAAGATGAGGCAGCAGTTCCCCCTCTCCACAGGCTCTCCAGCCTGGTGTCCCACAGCTCTGCTGGCCCATGCCAGGGTCCCCCTGCTGCCACTGCTCCCACCGGGATGGGGTCTGGCTGCTCAGCAAAGGGACGCAGCGACCCAAGGCAGCCTGGGCAGGGAGGTTGTCTGTCCTTGCTTGTTTGGGGCAGAAATTCAATAGAAAATTATCCTTTTAAAAACCTGCAGCTCCATAAAACCTGATTTTATATTGGCCCCATGTTGGAGCACAGACGGAGGAGGCATTTGTCCAAAGCATTTGATCATCATCTACTGGAGACGAGGGGAGGAGGATGCACTATTTTTGTCTAAGACCTGCTGTCAAAACCAGCCTGTCACGACGGCAGCCGCTTCCATTTCCACCCGGAGCCCTTTCCTAGCGGTGCGGGGGCAAAGCCGCGGGGTCCGGGGCTGGAGCAGCCTGGCACGGCCCCGACACGGCCCCGACACGGCCCCGACACAACCCCGGCACAACCCCGGCACAGCCCTGGCACGGCCCCGGCACGGCCCCCGCACGGCCCCGGCACGGCCCCGGCACAGCCCCGACACAGCCCCGGCACAGCCCTGGAACGGCCCCGGCACGGCCCCGGCACAGCCCTGGAACAGCCCCGACACGGCCGTGGCACGGCCCCGGCACAGCCCCGCGCCCGTGGGCTCCCGCTGTCCTGCACCCTGGTAGCAGCATCGGCAGCACTGCCTCTGCAGCCCAATGCTCGTCCCCCTCCTACGTTCAGGGAGCGTTTTTGCCTTTGTGCTGTAAAATTGCTCCTTTTCCCCCCCGACTTTACGGCCTCGGTGCCATCAGCAGCGCTCACTAATTGCAGTCGGCACCGTCCATAGAATGAATTAAGGGGCAAGCTCCTCCAACATCTGGGTTTGCTGTGCTGTCCGTGGGGACTCCAATAGCCTAAATGTGATGAGTTATTTTAGCTTTTCTTGCCTGGGACTGATACCCAAGTACGTGCGGCTGCACGGCTGCCTGGCCCCACTGTAGTGACCCCCTTGATGGAGGTGCCAGCCCGGGTTTCATGTTGACTCCTGGGTTGTGTCCCTGTTGTCCCGATGTGCCTTCACTGCGGGCTCGGGAGCGGCCCTGCTGCCTTCCCGGGGGGGACACGCCTGGTGCAGCCCCCGCCGCGCTCAGCCTGACCCTTGGTGCGCGTTTGAGCTGACAAGAACCAACACGGCACTGTTTGATGTGCAGTTCGACTGCGTGGGCGGCAGCCCGAGGAGGATGAGGCGTTCGCGCAGCTCCTGCGGCGGGAGCTGAGCCCGGCGGGGCCGGCGAGGACGGGCCGGACCCTGCGCGGGGTCGGATCGCTGCGCCCTGAACCGCGCGGGGCCGGAGCGCTCCATCTGCGCGAGTTCTGCCCTGCCCCGGGTCCGCCTGCCCGGGACACACCGACACAGGGACACGACCTGTCCTTCCCACGCCTCCGCCTGCCCCGGACACACCGACACAGGGACACAGGGACACGACCTGTCCTTCCCACGCCTCCGCCTCCCCCTGCGCCCACCGGCAGATCCTCTGCCTCTTTTCCGTGTTCAGCCACCGCCACCAGTGCAACCTCTCAGCCATGGCAAAGCCGCTGCTGTTTGAGCCACATTCCTCGGTACCCCGCAGGCTCTCTCTGGAAAATGCCACACTGACAGACACACACGCACATTCTGCTCAGCCCGGGCCAAAGGCCACTTCCCATCACGCAAGAACCATTAAATGGTGCTGGGAGCATTACAATGGCACAAGCTCTAAAATAAAATCCTGCTTTATTATTATTTTTTCAGAGCAGGATTTTTGGCACTGCACAAAGGGAAAAGCAAACTTGCTGTGTTTGGGAGACTCCTGCCATCATTTCTTTGGGCACAAGATTAGTCTGAAATGTGATTCACAGGAGATGCAATCACTCATGTTTGATCCCTCTGACAAAACCAAACAATCCTGACCCAGGGAAAACCCAGAGGGAATCAGTCTAACTAGACCCTAGGGGAAGAATCCACACAAGATTTGCTGTTCCTCGGCCTGGCAGCAGCAGTGACACAGCCAGGATCAAGCCCTTGCTGAGCCTGTGGCTGTGCCCCCAGCACAGCGCTGGCCACTGCGAGCGCCCTCGGCCCGTCCCTGGGAGTGGACACGGGGCAGAGCTCCAGCCTGTCCCTGTGAGTGGACACAGGGCAGAGCTCCATCCCTGTGAGTGGACAAGGGGCAGAACTCCAGCCCTGTGAGTGGACACCGGGCAGAGCTCCGTCCCTGGGAGTGGACACGGGGCAGAGCTCCGTCCCTGGGAGTGGACACAGGGCAGAGCTCCGTCCCGTCCCTGTGAGTGGACATTGGGCAGAGCTCCGTCCCTGTGAGTGGACAAGGGGCAGAGCTCCGTCCCTGGGAGTGGACAAGGGGCAGAGCTCCGGCCTGTCCCTGTGAGTGGACACCGGGCAGAGCTCCATCCCTGTGAGTGGACACTGGGCAGAGCTCCGGCCCGTCCCTGTGAGTGAACACAGGGCAGAGTTCCATCCCTGTGAGTGGACAAGGGGCAGAGCTCCAGCCCTGTGAGTGGACACCGGGCAGAGCTCCACCCCTGTGAGTGGACACCGAGCAGAGCTCCAGCGGGCAGAGCAGCTGCCAAACATCACATTCCTGCAAGTTGCTTAGAAACACAACTGAGCTCAAACATACAGGGGCAGGAACACAAATTCCTACTCTGAATATTTACAGTGAGAATAAATTTTGTAGGCATTGGCAAATGAGCCAGGCTGATGTTCTTCCAGAATAGCAACATGCAAAAAGGTTTCATATTTAAACCATGTTACAAGAACAGGGCACTGGTCTCACAGCCAAGAGAGAGGAGTCGAAGTAACACTAAAACTGGCTGTGTACATTAATTAATGGAGCTTCCATGTGTGTTTCCTTCACGTTTTTGAACGTGCTAGCAAAACAAAACAAGTGAGGCATTTTCCAGGGGAAAAAGCAAACCCCACAGCACCAAACACCTTTTGTTCTTAAAGGTTAAGCTGAGAAAAGGACGTCAGTCTAGCAGCAGAGCAGAAAACAGGTGACCAAGGGCTGGGCAGAAGCAGCAGCAGCTCCAAGAGCTGCAGAGCTGCACAACATCTGCCAGCCCGGGGGAGCTGCAGCAGAGATGGGACAGTGGGGCCTTTAAAGCATCAAGGGGGAGGAGATGAGGGTTAGACACGACCTGGATGGGCTACAAAGACCCTGAGATGTCTCTTCCCCTTCAAAAAAATTGCTCTTGCAATCACCAGGGGAAAAGGCCACAGTGTAACCTGTCACCTACCATAGCCTCACAGGTACTGACATTCCATTTCTTTCCTTCCAACAGCATGGGATGGGCATCCCTTCCATTTCCATCATGCTTCGTGAGCTGATCAAACTGCTGCACCATGCAAAAGATCGGGACATCACTATTACCCGCATCAGTACTTCGGGAGGCTGAGGTAAGCAATTCGTGGCCTTCCTTTGGAGCAAAACAGCTATTATAAAAAAAAAATCTCAGCAATAGGTCATGCAGTTTTGAGCTTTAGCATTTTGTCAGGTCTCCAGATACCCATGGCATCCTGGCTTGTGCCAACACTGGTACGGCAACAGGACCAGGGCAGTGACTGTCCCCCTGTGCTGGCACCGCTGAGGCACCTCCAACCCCAGAATCAGTTCTGGGCCTCTCAGACAAGGGGCACAGTGAGGGGCTGGAGGTGTCCAGGGAAGGGAATGGAGCTGGGGAAGGGTCTGGAGCCCCAAGAACAGATGAGGAAGCCGGGGGGGAGGCTCAGCCTGGAGAAAAGGAGTCTCAGGGGGACCTTCTCGCTCTCTGCAACTCCCTGGCAGGAGGGGGGAGCTGGGGGGATCAGGCTTTTCTCCTAGGGAACAAAGGACAGGACAAGGGGAAACGGCCTCAAGTTGTGCCACGGAGGCTTAAGTTGGATATTAGGGAAAGATTTCTTCCCCCAAAGGGCCGTCCAGCCCTGGCACAGCTGCCCAGGGCAATGGTGGATTTAAATCCTGAGGGATTTAAAAGCCATGTGGATGTGGCCCTTGGGGACATGGGTTAGTGGTGGCCCTAGCAGTGCTGGGGGAACAGTTGGATTTCATGATCTTAGGGTGCTTTTCTAACCCAAACAAATCTGTGATCTCTGCCCAGAGCAGTGGTGCTGCTCTTGCTTGCACAAGCTGGTGGAGGGACATGATCTCTGCAAGCCAGAAGCAGCTAAAACCCTTTCACTCAGCACATTCCCACAATCACTCATCTTGTGCTGATTCTGTACATTTCACTTGTACATCTGTGCTACTGCATGAATCTCAATTATTCTCTGACATCTGCTTTACTCACTGGAAAGAACAGCCCCACAGTCCCACACAGCTCTGGAACCTTTGGAACAATAACTTACAGGATACTTACAGGGAACTTGAAGGATAACTTACAGAAGGTGTTCCAGACCAGGCTGGATGGGGTTGGAGCAACCTGGTCTAGTGGAAGGTGTCCCTGCCCATGGCAGGGTGGGTGGAGCTGAATGTGCTTTAAGCTCCCTTTCAACCCAAACCATTTTGGGATTCTCTGATGATTCTATGATATCATGAAAACTGATGCCATGAAAAAGCAGCCTCCACTTTATACAAGAAAAGGAGATTGGTTCCTGGTTTCCATTCCAAGATTGCAGTTTTCAGGCTCTAATATTAATAAGACAGGGGAAGAATCCCAGGACAGGAGCCAGTGTCTTCTCAGAAAGGAAACACATCTCTCCAATCACTTACCATGCAACCCAACCTACCATTCCAGCTCAGTTCTGCCAAGTTCAAAGTCTGCTTAAGAAAATCCCATACTAACAGCAAAGTACCTCAAGCTCTTGGTGGAAGTAGTTTAAAACCACTAAAGGAAAAGGAATACGAATCTCAAAAGATTTTGCACCACTGAAATTATCTTGCAAATCTGCTTTTAAAGGCAAGGGGAAAAAAGCAACTGCTGCAGGTTTGGGGTGATCCCATTCTGGGAAGAGTCTCGCAGCCAGTCTGCTCCTCACAGCAAAGCTCTGCTGGTCTCCCCACAGCAGCATCAGCCACTGTGAGGCTGGCCAAGTGTGGTTTAAAAATAACAAGTTAGCCCAAAGGAGGTACCAAAATAAAAAGCACAAATACACACAGAGTTGTAATTTTAGCCCAAACACGCAGGAGCTGAGTCCAGACAACGCAGCTCCCACGGCCCAGGGCAGGCTCTGCAGCATTTCCCCACTGAATAATTCAGCTGCAGCTCTGGGGCTGTGCTGCTCCTGGCCTGGGAGACCCTGTGCTCCCACCTGGGGGTCTGTCCCACCAGCTGCCCCACCCTTGGCACCCACCTGGGGGTCTGTCACACCAGGTCCCAGTGCCCTTTGCAGGGTCACGCTCAGGCTGTGAGGGCTTTGCCAATGCTGTTCTCAGCCCGAGGTGTGAAAGCTTCATCTCACTTGTCTCTGCACAACAGGGATGTGACACACTGACACCTGTAAGGTGTGACACCACCACATCAGTGAAGCTCCCACAGCCACCCAGAGACACAACTAGGGGCGTTCAGATCTTTATGATATTCATCACCCTTAGAAATTTCTGGTCAAAGTGCTAATTGTAACTTGTTTACATACATTTTCTGCTATCTTTATGTAAGGCTTGAAAACATAATCAATTACAAAAGGAAATAACATCAATTTCCCTTTCAGTTAATAGAACCATATTCAGTAATGTCAGCTCTGAAATAAAGATCTCAGCTCTATTTCTAATTTATAATTTATACTGAAAGACTAATCTGCAATATGAAATTGCATGACTGGCTTGCAGTAAATATGATGCAGCAAATTGGCTTCTAAATATAGACAAAGGTTGAAGTTTCTTCCTATAATAATCAAAGAATATTAGAAACATTCATGGTGATGGAGCTTTTATAATTAAAAAAATCAAATAAGAAACCTAGAATGAAAATTGTGGGATTTATTCACATAACATAATATAACCTAAGGAACTGCAGTGCAAAGCTGGTTTGGATTTCTGCTGCCAATTGAAACCCAAGAGGCTCCTGCTCCAGGTGCTGCACATCAGATTGGCCTGAGCTGTGTGTAGGAGTCCTGATGTCCCAGCTCCCAGTTAAAAGGGACACAGACACTCTCACTGCTCCAGCCCAAACCTGCCCCTGGCAGGTGTAACGTGGGGCAGCACTGGGAGCTGGAATGCTGCACACACAGGGAACTGAGCAGTTCTGGGACACAACCCAAGGGAATTTATTCAAGGTTTGCACCCCCGAAGCTCCTCTGCTCCTGAGACAAGAGGTGCTCTACACTTTAAAAGCTGTAGATTCCATGTCTCTTCTTGGAAGCTTTGGTGGAGGAATTTTTGTCAAAACCTCTCTTGCATAAAGTGTCTTATGCAGTCCAGCTTCTCGAAGAGCGAGCTCCACACGGAGCCTGGGGTCAGAAATGATCTGTTAAAATAAACCACAGCAACCATCAGTAGAAACCAAACAACACCTTCCCCATACACACGGGGCACCTTACAGGTTATCTGTGGATGGATATGTTTAAAAAGCTTTAAAAGACAGTCAGAAAATTATGGTCACAAAATAAATCTTTCAAAACAGAGAAGCTTTACAGGGAGCGAGCCTTATCTCACAGTCCATAACCCAATATTATCCTTTTGAATATTAACAATCACAATCATACAATATGATCATAAACCAACGAGCCTGGTTGCCTTTCCTCAGCAAAACAGATCGTAGGTGAGAAACCAAGTGACTTCTAATGCAGCTGTTCCCTGAGGAGCTGCTGCCTTTGCCCATGTTCCCCATGCACACAGCCCAGGGTGCAGCACAGGATCCAGCTCCTTCTGGTTGTTCCTGTGGAATCCAAGTTTTTCAAGAGTGCTTAACATGGCAGTGCTACTTCCATTGTCAGAATGACAATTAATACCAGGGAAATTACCTCTGACATTTGTGAAAAGGTTCATTGACAAAATCTGTAAGCCTCTTTCCAGGGAGACTGCCCCACCTGTCAACTCCTAATGTTTTCATCTTACACACATCACAGTCCATATTCTACTGCCCGTGTGGCTATTTAGGATACACTATTAATCTACTGCCCTGTACCAGTATTAAGAGGTCAGTGCACAGAGCACCCTGGCAGCAGGGTTAGGTACCTGCTCCTCAGTGTAGGTGTGCAGCCTGAACAGAGGCTGCTGCAGCTCAGACTCTGCGCTGGCTCCGATGCCCATCCTGGCTCTCGATGCCCCTGTGTCAGCCACTGCCCTGGCTGGGTCTGACTGTGCAACAACAGCCACCTGAAACACAGGACATGAGAACAGCAATGACTCTGTGTGTGCTGGGTCTGACTGTGCAACAACAGCCACCTGAAACACAGGACATGAGAACAGCAATAACTCTGTGTGTGCAGAGCCAAGGTGAGGACAGGCTTTCAACAGTGCCACCCTTGGGGACACGGTCACTCACTGCCTTGGCACAGGGGGTCTCAGCCTGGGCCCAACAGGGACGTGGGAGAGGAGCCCCAGCACCCTGAGCTCTCCAGCAGAGCCTGACACGAGCTCAGTGGCCACAGACAGTCACCACAAGGACCCAGAGCTTTCTCATTCTGCAATACCCAAAATTCCAGCAAGTCCAAACTTTCTTCTTTTTCTTCCAATGGAAACAAAGGTGTTCAGGTTGGTAGTTCACAATTGCTACAGAGTCATGGGCAACAACATTGAGTGATATCCCCCAAATAACACAACTCTGGGTTTTTTCTGAAGTGCATCTGCTTTAACTGTGCAATTTCCTGGGGCTAGATCAGTATCAAAGACTCTGTATTGTGCCAGAATCAATCTTCTTTCATTGCTTACTTTCTTTGTGTTAAAATACTCAGATATAGGCTAATATTACCTTGGAAAAATACAGAAAGATGAAGGAGCAAAATAAACAAAGTCTGAATGGGTAACACCAGAAAAAATAGTTTAAATTGCATATGATAATTTTTTTGGTCCATCTCTTTAATAAAATGTCATCTTTGTATTTACAAGCTGCCAAAATCTACAGGCTGGATGACTTTACTAAAGATCCTTTTCCCCCACATAGAAACAAGGCACATACTTTATGAATTTCATTTTGTTAGTGTGAAACAGAGAATAAATTTTGGTTAGAAAAGTGTAACAAAGTGGGAACTTCCCCATTCCAGGCAAAGGCTGTTCTAGAATTGTTTTCTACTCGGCAAGAGAATTAAGTCAGTGGGAAGAGCTCAGCAGATCACAACTCCCAGCCAGTCTCTTGTTAAACCTGATGCAAATGGTAATGAAACTCAACCAGGAACTTGGAAAAGACATAAGAAAGTTATTACTAAAAATGCTTTGATAACCTAAAATAACATGGCAAAATATTTAATCGGAAAAATAAAGCAATATTGACTGGAAATGTGCCCAAGTTCAACAGTTAAAACAATTACTGAAAGGACACCAAGGATCCCTGAGGTTTAGTTATTCTCATTCTGCACAGCTCTCCCACAGAAGGGGCTCAGAATATTT
>JAOXXN010000102.1:38490724-38502420 GCA_026770055.1 Myrmophylax atrothorax
TGTGTTTCGGTTTTCTTCCTGGGCAGTTTGTTCTGGTCTGTTTATAGTTATATCATTACCTGCACATATATATATATATCAATTACAGGTAAGAACAGTTATCCTTCTTATATCCATCTTTCTGATTAAAGTTCCCTTTCTTAAATTTGATAAAAGGTGGTGTGATTATTGTGGAGGAATTCTCCTCCCCCGTTTGTGGGTAAACATTTTGGATTTTTCCCCTCAAACTAAGACAGGAAGGGATTCACAGCCTGCACTGGATGGGCCACCCCGAGCCAAAGGACACTGGAGGGGAGGTCAAGGCTGCACCAAACACCAGGTTTGTAACCAAGGGTACTCCTGGGGACAAAGCTGCTGCTTCAGTGCTGTTAAATTATGACAGACCAAAGGGGTTTGAAGACCACCTTTCCTCCTCCCTATTTTCCTTTGGCTGCACATTTAGGATGCAGCTCCTGTAATATAAAGAATTTGAACTCTATATTTTTTTCTACTAATCTTTGGAGGAAAAAACAAGGAAATTAGATGCAAAAATGTAAATGAAGGTAAAATTACTCCTTCAAAAGTCAGTAGTAGAAAAAATAACCCCAGCACTACATCTACTATGACATTAGCAAGCATTTTCTGGAATGTCCTTTTAAAAAATAATGTGTAAAAGTTTCACAGAGTTAAATAGTTCTGAAAAAAGTCATCTTGCCTAAGACTCAGGGGAAACTTAAGATTATTAAAATAAAAATAAATAAAAATCAAAGAAGAGAAATTGCATCCAAACTAGAAAAACTCCTATCTCCTTTCAGTTGTCAACATCTTCTACAGTGCAATTTAAAGTCATAATGTTCCTGTTGTCAGAGCTACAGAGCAAAGGGATTTATCACAGGACAGAATTACTGTTAGTCAGCCCCAAAGTGCATTTTAACTGGTTTGTTTATTGGTTCCTGCTGGACTGTCACTCTCATCTCTCAGTGTCTGGCAGGGGGTCTGTGCCCCTGTGTGGGGTCACCAGCCCAGCCCCACCTGCTGCCGCATCATCTCCAGGCGCCTCTCCCTCTCCTGCTCCTCTCGGGCCTGCAGCTGCACCAGCTCCTTCCTCTCCTGCAGCCTCTTCTCCAGCAACGCCCTCCGGAATTCCACCCTGCCAGGGAACAGGGAAACACTGGGCAAGGGCAGGTTGGAATGGCTCTGGTGGTATTCGTGGAGAAAACTACCCCGGAGTTTTCTACATCCACCTGCTGATGGCTCAAAGCACCTGAGAAATGCACTGCGCTTTTTCATTTGATTGTGTTCTCTTTTTTGGAGGTTTTTTGTTTGGATATCTGGGGAAGAGGAGTCTGGGGAATTATATTTTTTTATTTATTTTTGGGTGGATTTTAGTTGGTTAGTTGTTTTTTTTGAACAACTTGGCTAACCTTTCAGATTTCAGGTCTAGACTGCAGATTTTCCCTAACATGCTTTATATAGTCTTGGTACTCTTTTTTTCTCCCCCATTTTCTTTGCCAAGAAGAAATGTTCTCTCACATCTGTGTACGGCAGAAGAAATCTTTCCTATAACCCTTTCCATTAACAGAAACACCTCACTGCTTACTGGAAGAAGCAAGAAATCTTGAGAATTACCTCCTCCTTACAAAGGAAGAAGTTGGAGGTTCCCACCAGTGACTCCAGGACTTCACCTTTGTGCTGCCCCACCTTTCCCAGCAGGTGTGTACAGCCCCAGCAGCACCACCACAAACATCTTCCGTGATGACTCCCAGGCCACTCTGTTCCTTGTGGAGCTCTAACTATTCATTTGTACACCACTTCTAGTCCAGGAGCTGCCAAAGCCATGCTTTGCATTTGGAGAATTATCCTTCTTTTTCCCTTCAAATTTGAACTCACCTCTGGAGAACCTCTAGAGTTGAAAGAGCTGCTTCAATCCCTCTAGAATGATCACGTATTTTCTTACTCTCCAAGTTTTAGTAAGCTCAAATGAGAACACAACTTGTGCAATAAACTGCAAGAACCAGAGCTGACCCTCCAGTTCTGTTGGTGGCTGCAAAGACCTCTCAATAATCCAACCACAGTTAGCAGGACACAAATTTGTCCCAAGAGAGTGGTATGAAGCTGCCTGAGGGTGCCCCAGAGAGGCCTCCAGTCCCTCACTGTGGCCACTGCAGAGGTCAGGCAGAGCAATGCTACAGCTGTAGCTCTCAGGGGTTCTTTTGTTCCAGGGGAAATGCCTAATCTGCTTTTTACATGGAGAAAATGTAATAAAAAGCAGACACTAATACTTCTCTGCAAAACGACAAAAATTCTATTATCCTGACACCCACTCTGCTTGAGCTGACTACTGTGAAACCTGTTCTAAAGCACTCCAGAGTTACCAAACACAAAATCCAGTGCTCTGGAAGCTTCTGTGCATGGCCAGGAGGGAAGACTGGGGGGCACCTGCCCGGGTCTAACCCCAACACTGTCTTGCCTGCAGCAGTTTTTCTGCACACAGGAATGTAAAGTAATGCTAAATTGAGGCATTCTGTGGCCTTTCCATATCCAGTTTGAAATGGTCCAAGTGATTCCAAGTGATCCCAACTGACTGCCAAAATCCAGCCAGGCAGAGCAGAGGTTGGCATCACATTCCAGGGCTGAGTTATCCTGAGGTCACCTAAACTGAGGCTGAAACTGCTGCACCAGGACACCACCAGGACATCCCCAGGACACCATCAGGACACCACAATGCCACGTGTGCACCTGAGCTCTGCATAGTCAAAGGTTTTATTTTGTACAGTAGGGCAGTTCTGGGTAACAACATAATGCTGAGTATTTACTCACTTCTGATTCTCAGTAGCCTGGAGGGGTGATTATTTCCTCCCTGCATTCCTCAACAAACTGTGCCATTTCCTTATATTTTATTCTGCAACATCATTAGCATAAGAAAGAACATTCTCAGCACTATGGCAGAGTGCAATACACAGGTTTAAAGAAAAATCAGTTTTTCTTGATCAGTTCTGTTGAAAATTCTGTAATTCAAATACATCTTTTCCCACAAGCTAAAATCACTGCAGGAATGTTTAAGGAAAGTAGAGACATATTTGTAGCATAAGGATACAAACATTTAATTCAGCTGTCAGCAAGGTGTCCTAGCAAAATAAGAATGAAGCAGTGTTTCCCACAGAGTACTTACGACCAAGTTTAATATTCTAATAGCAATGGCACTTGCACCCTGTTTTAATTGCATTTCTGGACCACACAATTTGGTGGTTCCCTCTATGCAAAAAGAACCAGGCTGTGCTTTGAGAGCAGTTATAACCAGACTCCTTGCAGGGGTTTGTGTCCCTCTGACACAGGGATTCCCCACGGAAATCACAAAAGGAGTGAGGCTGTGCTTTGAGAGCAGTCACAACCAGACTCTATGCAGGAATTTGTGTCCCTCTGACAGAAGGATTCCCCATGGAAATCACACATTTCTTCAACAGGCCATTAAAGGCCACATTGTGCAACAAAGACTTGGCAATTCAAGAGTGAGCAGGCTCAAGTCCCAAATCCCATTAAACAGGTAAAGAGCATATACAACTAGATGAGCAGTTTAGGACTCTATAAGATCATAATTAATATCTTTAAGGCTGTTAAATGCTGAATGAGCTCCTTTCACTTGCTCTGAAAACAAACCAAACCTGATTATAAATCATTTTGCAAAGGACACAATCATGATGCAACTTTAGTATACAGTGGGTTAACTAGCAAACAGGGAGAAAAAAGTTACTTATCTTAGTTGATTCTAATTTAGAAAGGTGGAAGATCAAAGCAAATTAGATTATAAGAAGCTCCTATTGATACCATAGGTATTCATTTAATTTGCTTTACCTTTCTCTGTCTTTAGCTGCTTGTTCAGCCATTAATTTTCTCAATTCCTCCAGACGCCATAGATCTCTCTCCTCCTGTTCTTGCCACTTGAGCTGTTTCTCAGCCCAGTATTTTTTCAGCTAGAGTTTGAGAAAATAGAGCAAACAAATCAACACTCATTCCCAAGCCAAGGCAGTGACAACAAACAGTAAGAAGAGCTTTAAGTTAGAGTTTTCAATTTTGATATTTTTAGAATAAAATTTCTATTTGAGAGCACTAGAGGTTAACAGCAGATTTACCAGGAGAGCAAGAGGGTGTGGAGCCCCCACAACAAAACCAGTAAAATCAGACTGTGGACACGAATCTGAATATATTTTTCCAGTGCAGACTGAAAAATGCTACTTCCATTTGCTCCTTGCCTTCCCACTCTGCCATCCAAACCTTCAACTGTGCTGCCTACACCCCTGAGCTGGAGTGTCCTGGATCAGCTCAAAGGGCTGGTCCAGGCCAGCCCTGTTTGCTGTGCTGAGGTGGGGAGTCCATTGAGGAACAGGAGGCAGCGCTTGAGTTTTCTTTATATAAGTCTGGAGATTTTCCAAAGCTGAGTGAGAAGGAAAAGTCTCAAGGCAGACTCTGAAACCTGAGCAGGGAAGCTTATCTGAAAAGATGAGGGGGCTTGGATGCAAAAGGAAGAACAGGAGTTTAAAGTAAATACTGTTGAAGTGAAACATTGAATTTTTCATTTTCATGAATTCTACAAGATCCTGTTCCTAAAATCATGGCAGTTCTTCAAGGAGAACTGGTGGAATTTGTAGCAAGCTTGTAATTCCCATAATGCTGTGCCATACTTTGGAAATCACAAACGCATTCACATTGGAAAATATCTTCAGGATCATTGAATCAAACCATTGACCCAGCACTGCCAATATCATGGAATCACAGAATATTTAGTATCTTCCTGACATCCCATCTGTCCCTGCTCTCTGGCAGTGGGAAGCCATTCCCTGTGTCCTGTCCCTCCATCCTTGTCCCCAGTCCCTCTCCAGCTCTCCTGGAGCTGCTTTAGCCCCTGGAAGGTTGTTCATCTCCAGCTTCACTCCCAAACCCTTGAGCTCCCTGTTAATGCCCAAATCCACGACCAGAACAGGAGGCAGATTTGTTTGGCACCTGCTCCATGAGAAGAAGACACTCATCAGCTGTACCCTGTGCTTGCAGGTCTGAAGGCTTTTGTTTCCCAGAGACAGTGACAGGAGCCTGAAGGATGGGGAGGAACCCTCAAGGCAGCAAACCCTCCACACCCTTTGCCAGGCACGTTTGAATGAGCTGCTCTCTCAGTCTCACACTCCTCTCTTTTGTTCCAGCTCTCTCATCATCCTTCAACATCCAAGCGTTACTTAATTCAGGAGTTTGGCAGCTAAAGGAGAGTTTCATTCTTTTCAGAGGAGGTTTTCAGGAGAAGTTTGTTCTTGCTGGGGAGCACTCTGAGCAGCAAATCTACCCTAAGTGCATTTTGCAAACCAGAGTGCTAAATACTTATTAAATCATATTTTTAACCAGTTACCTGCAAGTAGAACTTGCCTTTTTAACTTTCCCAGTAAAATAAAAAGCAACCACTCAACCTCCACATCTTTGGACTGTCAGAGTCCAAATTTATTTCCGTGAGGAGGAGGAATTTTGAGTCTCACCCTGTGCAGTTTTGTTGGGAGTGCTCCCTCCGAGGAGTGAATGTGGCCACCACAGCTGCCAGCTGGAGGGCTCAGTGTCCTGTTGCATAGAGATTGTGTCTGCAAAGCAGCCCCAGTGGAATGTTAATTTAGGCTCAGCCCTGCTAAAACCAGGTCTCCACACACCCTGGGCCTTGCCCTGAGCTGAGGCTCTTCATAGAGTCATTTAATTACCAATTTCTCTAACGAGCTTGAGTCCGGTGGCTTTTAGAGAGAGAAACACACACAGATTGATCCAGGAAAAAAATCACTCTGTCCATGTTCCCTGTTTCCCTTTGGCACCCCCTTTCTTGCTGCCTTGGCCTTTATTGTTTCCCAGATCTCATTCCCTGTCCTCATCCATCGTCTTTATCTCCTCAGAATTCCTGGGTTCTTCCAACCCAAAGATACTTTCCCATTATCCACCTGAGTGATTGAGGACCAAAGATAGGACCTCCCACACCAAAAATTTTAACTCCATCCCTGTTCCCAAAGTGCCAGACATCCAGCCCAGCACTGTTTTCCTTGGATTCACACATGGAAGCAAATTTCTGTGGGTTAATGACCCAAGTTCACCCAGAATAAGTCCCTGAGTGGGTTCTTGGCCAAAGAGAAGGTCAAGGGCATAACTGGTGAAACTACAATTAGGTGTCTGAGCCCTCAGAAGCCATGGAAATTATTCCAAATTAAGCCAAAAATAAATGGGATAAACATTTATTCAAGAGCTCCAAGAAGACACCTGGTGTCAAAATGACCCCCTGATGTTCTCCTGCCACCCAGTTTTGGGAAGAAAACCACAGGAAATAGGAAATGACATCTGTGATTTCATCAGTATCTATAAAATTCCCTCTGATCTTCAACTAGAACCTCCCAACTCCTTCTCCAGACCTTTTCCTCTTCAAACCACCTGGAAAACTCCCTGACTGCACCCACCTGAGGTCACCTCCTCGTGGAAAGGCAACTTAGTCAAGATGAAATAAGCCAAAATTTTGGTGAGTTCTTGGAGTGTAAGGGCTGAGTTAAGCCACAGGAACCTCAGGAATTGTTGATTTGCCTGCACAGAGGTTGGGCTAAACCCACTCTGAATTCCAGGTTGGTTGGTTGTCCCCAACCCTTGGCTGAGGTGAGGTCTGAGCACCACCAGGAGATCTGAGAACGACAACACTGCAGGGAATAAGAGGAAACATCCAAAACACACACAAAAAAACCTGGTTTAAAATCACTTCTGTCAAGCCAGGGAACCAAAGAGACTGCTGTGAGGTCACAGCCAGTGGAAAGCCTTGATGGCACTTGAACTTTCCTTTTCCCACAGCAAAGCTTATTTAGTAGGACTTGCCAGTATTAAAATTCTTGGGCTAACTAATTTTTGTACCTGAAAGGTTTTTTCCCCCCCAATTTTTAATGTCTCCCTCTAAAAAATATTCAGTCCTTGGCACATGAAACCAAAGAAGGGTTGGAAAATGTACAGGAATTAGAAAAGTTCACAGGAATTCTGAGGTTTAACTGGGATTACTTTATAGAAGTTTTTCATCTCTACCAAGCCAGGAGTTAAATACAAAGTCTGAAGGCAGCAAGGCCTTGGTGAGACAGGAACCCATGCACTTTTCCACCTCATTTCCATGAGTAAAAAGAAGGAGACACATTAAAACCAATTTTCCCAGGCAGAGATGAGATATATTGGCTGTAGGATTAGATAAACCCAAAATATCTGTAAGAAACAACTTTTCCACACTCACACCTCCAAGAGGTGAAGTTCACCCCAGGTGGATGTGACCTCAGAACTTGGGCTTTTATATTAAAATGATTTTATGGCATCAGGTTGAGCCTCAGGAGTTTTTATTTTAGTTCCTTTAATATACAAATTTCTATTTAATTATCACCATGTCTTCAACACTCCAAAGTCACCCAACATTTTACACTGATTCTTACAGGTCTTTCTAACTGTTCCACCTTTTTCCAGCCCATTCCTCACCTTGGATGCTTCCCCAGCTGGCAGAACAACATCTCACTGGCTCATATTTGCCCACAGCAGAGTCAAGAGCAACTCTGATAATTGAAGCAAGACCAGCAATAAACTTAAAACATTTACATTTTACAGTCAAAAGCTTCTGTGCAACACCCAGAGCACACAAAAAGTGACATTTCATGTGCAGGGGTGACTTCAGCAGCATGAAGGACCAGCTGGAGGCTGTTCCCCAACAGAGTTTACCTCCTCACCCTGGTTTTCTTGCCCTAACAACCCATGCAAGGTCCCACCAGGGCCAATCAGGGATGTGATGTCACCCAAGGCAGGAGGTCATTGGAGCACAAATCAGATGAGGAGCAGCTAAGGGGGCTCAGCTGGGGAAAAGGAGGCTCAGGTGGGACCTTCTGGCTCTGCAATCCCTGCCAGGAGGGGGGACCTGGGACTGGGGGTCGGGCTCTGCTCCAGGGCACAGGGACAGGAGGAGAGGGCACAGCCTCAGGCTGAGCCAGGGCAGGGGCAGGTTGGATATTGGGCAAGTTTCTCCATGGAAAGGGTTGTCCAGTCCAGGACGGTGGTGGATCCCCATCCCTGGAGGGGTTTCAAACCCCTGTGGATGTGGCACTTGGGGACAGGGGGCGGTGGTGGCTTTAGCAGAGCTGGGGGAACGGTTGGACTCAAAGATCTCCAGGTCTTTTCCAACCTTAGTGATCTCAGAATTCCAAGGTATGCAACGAGGAGGTGGAAGGGGCTCAGGCTGGACCAGGGCAGGGGCAGGGGGCACAGCAGCAGGAATTTCCCCATGGAAAGGGTGGTCAGGCACTGGAAGGGGCTGCCCAGGGAAGTCTGGAGTGCCCACCCCTGGAGGGCTTTCAAAGCCCTGTGGATGTGGCACTTGGGGACATGGTCAGTGGTGGCCTGGGCAGTGCTGGGGGATGGTTGGACTCCACAATCTCCAAGGGCTTTTCCAACACAAACCATCCAAGAGGCCGCTCTGCCGTTAAACCCAACCAAACCTCCCGGCACCATCTTTGGATTGGTAAACACTCCCCTTCAACCCCCAGCCCCTCCAGCCTCCCTTCCCAGGCTCCTTTCCAGCTCCTCTGCAGCTGTTGGACTGTGGAGCCTGCAAAGCTCAGCAGAGAAATGTCTGCAATCTGTGGCAGCAATGGCAGGGCTGTCTCATCCCCAAGAGTTGTTCCCTGCCAAGATTGTTGCGTTCCTCAACCCGAGCTCGAGTCTGTTGAGATCTGCATCTCTGAGAGCAGCAGCAGGCTTGGGTTTTAATTAAACACAACAGAGAACACAGGCACTTCAAACAAGCAAACAGCATTGTTTTGAAAGGCTCTGTGGTAAATTAAACCACAGGTTTGGAATTGAGGGAGGATTGAGGCAGCACAAGTGTCCAGCGAGGCCCCGAAGGAGGAGAACAGGAGCTGCCCTATGAATAAATAAAGGATTTCTATTTCCTGATGGTGTAAGTGCTCATGTGAACTCCTTTCAGTTCCCAATGAGTCCCCATTCCAGCTGGGGCTGTAATTAAGGAACTTCATCACCTGGCAGCAAGGAAGGTGCTGCCAGTCCCAGTTCAGCAGCAGAACTACTGAGGGAGTGTTTCACCCCACACTGACATCACTTGGACATCACTGACATCACTTGGACTCCACACTGACATCACTTGGAGTGTCTCACCCCGCACTGACATCACTTGGACATCACTGACATCACTTGGAGTGTTTCACCCCACACTGACATCACTTGGACATCACTGACATCACTTGGAGTGTTTCACCCCACACTGACACCACTTGGACTCCACACTGACACCATTTGCAGTGTCTCACCCCACACTGACTTCATTTGGAGTCTCATTTCATGAATCTAACTCTGGATATCCTTGATAGACCATCTTTGAAAGCCTCTGTCCCAAAAGTGCTTTACTTTTGAAACATCCCCTCGTAGCTAGACCAGGATCCTGGAATCTGCTCACAATAAAGTCTCATCCAGTAAAAATGTTCCTCTTGGTTTAGCAACACAAGTTCCATCTTCTGGATTTAGCAAGAAATCCAAATTCTTCTGACATGAGCCTTGGAGATGACACCAATTACAGAAACCACGTTCTGAAATTGTCAGCAAAGGAGAATTTTAGGAATTGAGGAGAAACCATCCAGAAACATCTGACTGTGGATTTGTGCTACAGAACCATGGCCTGGGTGGAAGATCCCATCCCTTCATGGCCAACATGGAAAATTGTCTTGCCCCAAACAGGAATTCACTCTGTTCCAGGAATAGGCAGGAATTTACTCCAGACAGTCCTTGGCTAACAAGCAATATCTCTGCCACATCACATCACCCTTCTGGCTCTTCAAATAAAGCTTAAAATAACTGAAATTGCTCAATTGTGGCTTTAAGGTCATTGTTTGAAACTGGACTGCAACACAGACCTGTAGCCAGAGTTCGTTCCAAAGCTTTATGGTATTTAATTCCAGCCTTCTACCCCAGGAAGAGACTGGAAAGGAAAGAAAAGGCAAGAAGCAGCTGTTAAAATTTCAGGCTTTTGTGGGAATTCAGAAGAGTAGAAATGGGAAATAGGAAATTATTAAAGTCTTGGGAAAAAAAAAAGGAAAAAAAAAAGATGTGCCTCAAATATTGGTAATTTTATCAGACCCAGATTGAGGGAGATGAAGAAAAGCAATAAACTCTCTGTCCTGACAGGCACCTCCTGCAGCCCTGGAATCCTCCAGGGGAATTACTGATTGGATTGATGGTAAAGCAGAGCAGTCCATGGGCTGAATGGGGAGCACCTTCTCAACAGGATTCCATGTGGATTCCTGTCCAGGATTTGCTTTTTTAAGCCTCAAACCTTTATTTTTCACAAGAAAAAAGAAGAAAAAAAAATGAAAATGTTGGGTTTGAGGCTTAAAATGTGTGATTTTCACCAAGACAAAGGGATGAATAAACCCCTGGCAATCACCTTGACTCTGAGGGCTCATAAGTTACATTCACCTCACCCAGAAAAAAGGGCAAAAAACACCCTCTCCTTTCCACCTCAGCTCCTTTATTTTCAGTCTGCTACTTCTAAAGTTTCTGTAACAGTTTCTAATAAGCAAGACTATATTTTTTTCCTTTTTTTAAAGACCCCTTTCCCCTCAAATTCCCTCCTATTTTCTGCAGATGAATTGTTTTTATTCAAAGTACAATTTGGCAACAGGTTTGGTGCTTTTAGCTCATGGAGACTCTCCCTAATCTCTTCATTTGGCAAGGCACAGACTTCCCCTCCCAATTAGTGCCTCAGCTGATTCATCACACACAAATCTGGTGCAGAAACGAAGTCATTTCAGCAGCTTTTTGTAACATTGTGGCATTTCTGTCTGAAACAGTTACAAAAATCCAAATATTTCTGGTCCTTATCAATTTATATGGAAATAAAACATCACGTGAAGGGACTGCAGGACTAAACAAGTGGAACTAATCAGGCCAAGTGGTGGGTGGGATGGGGGGAAAGGGATTAATTGTATTCCAGGTTGGGAAGGAATCTATGAAGTGGAATTCCTGGGGTTTTTTTCTATGTCTGGGCTTACCAAGATGCTTCAAACTCCTCCTGGGAGACCTGAATAAACTGAGTAAGTTTAAAATAAACTGGTTTGGTCGCTGCCTCCTGTAAGCCCAAGTTCTCAGACTCAGAGCTTTAATCACACAGCCATTTCTTTTTCATAAAAGGCAAAATTTCAGATGACTGCCTTGGACTGGTACTCAATATATCACCTAACTGAGCAGTAATTGCTTTTCCTTTGGATTCCTGGGCTGGGCTGTTTCCTGGTCAGTGTTTCCTTGAATAAAAACCTTTTTTTTTATAAGGTTTTGAGACACCAGGGTTGTAAAAGCTGCCCATGGAGTCCCTCCTGCAGCCCCTGAGCTGTAAAACCACCAGCTGGATTCTCTTTGCTTCCCCTAAAACCTGATTTATCCCAAATAAACCAGCTCTGAAAGGATGGAAACACATCAATCCTTTCTGCTCCCCAGGGGGCTGTGCCCAAAGCCTGTTTTCTCTCTCCTGCTTTCCAGGACACCCAAAGCTGGAGCTGGTGATGGGGACAATCCCACTGGCTGGGAGGAGTTCACAGAGACCTCTCCAAGAATCACAGAACCATAGAATGGATTGGGTTGGAAAAGACCTCTGAGATCATCAAGTCCAACCCTTGGGCCAACTCCAGTCCCTT
>JAOXXN010000102.1:38504330-38539312 GCA_026770055.1 Myrmophylax atrothorax
GCTGGGCACACTGTCCCTCGCAGTTGTGCTGGGCACACTGTCCCTGGGAGCTGTGCTGGGCACACTGTCCCTCGCAGCTGTGCTGGGCACACTGTCCCTCACAGCTATGCTGTCCCCACCCCGTTGCCCTGCAGGCTGGGAGCTGCTGCCAGGCTCCTGCTGCATTGCAGCACTCAGCTGCAGCACTGGGAGCTTCCCGAGGCTGCCACGCTGCTCAAAGGCACAGTCTGTGCAGCCAAACCCAGCCGAGCCCTGCTCTGTGACATGGCGACAGTGACAGACACACTGCCTTGTTCAGGCTCTCTTTATGAGAAATGCAGAGAAGTAACATAACTGGTGTGTCAGAGAATGCAGCTTTAGAGCTAAAATGGATGGGAGCAAGACCCAAATGACCGTTCGCCCTTCTCTATATCAATACTTAATACTCTACAAGACTACAGGTAGTATGAAATCAGTTAAAGATTATAGGAGTAATCATACACATTAACATATGGAAAAATGCATTAAAGTTTCTCATACTTTCTCTTTTTCCCGAGCTCTACGAATGGTTTCCTGTTCTCTCTGTAGTCTTTCTCTCTCATCTTCCTTTTCTTTTCTTCTGGCAGCTACAGCAGCTTCTAGTTTAGCAGCTTCTTCCTGCTGTGCTTTCCACTGTAAAACCTGGAAGAAACAGTTGAAGAGACAGTCCTGCAGCAGACTGGGTAACTGTCTGACTGGGATTTTGCCAAGCTTAGACTGGGAAGGAAACACACGTAATCCATTTACAAAGTAAGATTTATAATCTTACCAGGAACGCAATCATTGAGCAAGTGCCACCTCTCCACATGTCCATGTGCAGCTCGCAACTGACTGGCATAAGATGCAATAAAACCACATGTGAAAAGATTTTAGGCAAAATTGCTAAAACCATCTTAGCAATTCAGATCTTAAATTGCCCTTCAGCACTCAGGCTCTCAGTGACATGTATGTCCCTTAATGAACCTACCAAGGGTGGAGCCCCGGGGTCACAGAGCAGAGTTGGCTCCCTGTGACAGCCCCACACTCCCACTCAGGGCTCGCCCCAGGGATGGGGCTCCAGTTCTGTCAGCTCAGACCAAACTGGCCTGGGGTCCCTGCCCCTCTCAGGGGCTGTGACCAGTGCCTGGGGGTCCTGCACACACGACCCCCCCCTCCTCTGTGGAAGGGAGGCAGCAAGCATGTGGCAGAGCAGGCCAGGGGCAGCTTCCCCGTGCCCCTTCTTGCAGAGCCTGCCTCGGGCTGGGCTGGACCACAGCCCAGCGTGCCCAAACCCAGGCCTGCTACCACCCTGCCAGACTGGGGGTTAAAGCAGACACCCTGTTCCCTGTGCCGGGGGCAGTGACCCATCTCCAGCCCGCCAGGGTCCCTAGTGGCCTCGGTGCTGTCAGGGGCACTGGTGTGCTCATCTGTTCCATGCTGGTTTCAACAGGATTAATGATGTCTCCTTTTTGTTGGCTTGCCAGCTCTTTTTGTAATGGATTTGTCAAGTGCTAACAGAACACTGCATTGCTCTAAGGAACAAGCACTGCAGCCATTCTTTAGCTGGTTTTCTACACTACAGTGAGGATTTTAATTCTAAGATATTAAAATGCTTACATTTCCTTCCACCTCTACTGCATTTCACTGGCTGTGTGCACAGACTATTAATTCTTCTGGTTTGTGCTTATGAAAGATGTTCTGTTCAGAAATCCAGAGCTCCCCATGGTCCGAGGTTCTCGGTGAGCTACACCCCTGAGTGATGCTGTGCTTGCCCCACTTCTTGCTAAAATAACAATTTTACTTTGTTCTTTGCAGTACACTGAACAATGATGTGACTTCTCATGGAGTACAGGCAAAGTAATAACCTGAAAATAACCTAAAAATGAGGAGCATGCAATGGAGACAGAAGTGCCCAGTGACAGGATGGCAAACAACAGGCACAGACTGACACACCTGGAATTCCACTGCATCCATCACCTCCCTACTGAGAGGGTGGATGGCCATGCTGGTCAGGGAGGCTGTGGAGCCTCCAGCCCTTGGAGAGGTTTGAGCCTGGCTCCAGCATGGTCCTGGCTCTGCAGCTGCACCTGACCCTGCCTGGGCAGGGGGTGCCAGGGGGGCTACAGGGGCTGCTCCAGCCCAGCTGCAACCCCCAATGACACCCCCCTCACACCTCAAACCTGCAGCACAAGGGCTGTTTAAACCAAATCTTCACAGAGCAACTTTGCTAGCAGCCTGCTCATGCAGTTCAGCAGTTTAAGAATATAAAATAAAATGCTAAATTGTTTCAGTTACCCTTCACTTGTCACATTAATTAACTCAAAAAGGAATGCTTGGAAAATGAGTTACAAGAACGTGCAACCCTTTTTACCTGGCTTTTAAAACAAACCAAAGCAAACCCACATGCAGGATGCTTTAAAATGTAACAACAAGCACACAGTGAATGAAATCTGCTAAAAGCACACTCAGAGTGGAGCTGGGATAAGCGGCAGAAGCATCTGAAGGAGCTTTAAACGTCTGTAATAACACCACTGAGATCTTCTGAACTGAAATGCAGTAACAATCAGATTATGTAACAAAACATTGCTTTTTGTAAGCTTGGATTTTCCTACATCCTGCTTCACACTTCATTCAAACTCTCCTCAATACTGAGATCAATGACACCTGCTCAGTACATGATGCAGCTTCAGTTCCCTCCACATCTCAGAACTCTTCTGATCCTTCATATCCTCTCTGGATATTAATTTACCTATTAACCAGGGAATCTTTTGGGTTGTTTGATTGCAGTCATTAGCACGGTGAGGCCATTGAATTGGTCTCAAAAAAAGTCGCAGTTCCACAACACTTCAGGGAATGACATTGCCTGGAAATGGATGTGGAGAACAGAGTGGGACCAGCAGAGTCTGAGACAACTGACTGAAGAGATCAAACCCCACTGAAGCAGTGAGCAGGTACATGTACTAATCCCATCTGAAATCATCTCAAGCTTAATTAATTTGTTCTCATTAGCAGTGGTTTGCATGGCAATGTTATACCCCGATCCTGTGCCAGGCCATGATTACCTTCTCTGGTTATTTCCACATAACCCTTCCATTACAGCCGATCAGGAAAATGGGCAATGAGAATCCCAGAGGAGAGTGGAACTGTAACCATATTTGCTCACGTACCTAGTTATTATTTTCTGTAGGCAGCACATGAAGTTAGTTTAGATTATCCCTGTCCCCTTCCCTATGTTTTTCTAATCCATGCCTTTTCATTAAGATAAAGTGAATTCCCTTCTTTTAAAAATAATTCATAACTGTAACAAAAAAGCACATAATTGCAACAAAAAAAAGGAAGAGAAATTGGTAAAAACTAGAAAAGCAGTGTTTACACAATATGTATAAAATGTGATTTAGTAGGCTGGCCTTATGCCATGGCTTTTCCCACGTGAAGAATTAAAGTCATAGTGGATAAAATGTTCTTAACAGGGCTGAGCTACGGTGAAGTGCAAGAAATAACAACCATTAGACATTAACCAGCAAATTCAAATGCCAGTATATTTCACTGTTTAGGCTCCCTTTGAGCATTCAAAGCCTCAGTGCTGGAGGGCAGTACAGTCCCCCAGCCTCAGCTCCCACAGGCCAGGCTGTGCAGGGGAACAGCCCCAGGGACAGGAATGGCTCCCAAACCAGGCGCTGCCCATGTGGTCACGAATTACCTGCTGGTGCCAAAGCACAGTGGGCCCCCCAGCTGCTGCCCTGGCAGTCCCTGCACGGGGCAGCCCCTCAGGTGGCAGGGCTGTGTCCAGGAATGGAGGCAGGAGCTGAGGAGGCTCCGCAGCATCCCCTGCTCTCTGCATTCTGTTCAAAGTGACCACCCGATGCTGAACTGCCAGCACTCCCACAACTGAAGCTGGCCAAGCCAGCCCACTCCATCCATCAGGCTTTCAGCTCCAGAGGGGCTGCAGAACAAAAAACCCTCCCAAACAATAATTCTGCTTCACCACAGCAGCAATCTGGGAGCACAGACTGCACAAAAAATTAATGTGTTCTTGATTGCATTCTTTCATTCCTACCAGTGCAAAATCAGGAGGGTAGATTTTACTGTGTCAACAGTAAATGTTTTATTTAAATATGAAAAAAAATCCTAGCAGTTAAACTAATATTGAAAATACACTGACACCTGGCTCCCCCACCCCCTGTTCCACAAAGCAGCTCCCATTTGAGCAGTACAAGCACTGCCAACAGTAAGTTCTGAAAGTTTTTAATTACAACTGGCATTTCAAGTACATCTCACAGTTCATGTTTTATTAGAGGAGCTTTTGCCAAGTGAATTATTAAATTGCTGTGCTGAACAGAATGTGTACACACCTATTTTCAGTTCATTATTTTAATATTGTATATTACAATAATGTAAAGTACACTACAAACTAATTAAAGTAATAAATTAGTTCTTTCACTCTAACATCTGAATAGCAATAATGTATTTACCATTTACTTAATGCTACAGATACATTTCTTTTAAAGACAGAGCCATTTGAGAGACTTTCCTTGGGAACTCCCATCAGATTAGCAAAGGGTGTCACAGCACCGTGTGGGATTTTCTCTTTAAGCAGCACTGACTTACATCACAAACAGCTTTTGAAGCTGCCCATGGTGACACAAGAGGTGCCACCAAGCTCCTGAGAGGGGTAGACAGGACCACAGGACAGCTGGTGTGGGGAGGGTGTGCCCAGCAAAGGCCACACGGGAAGCAACACCAGCCTTAGGACATGGAGACAAACTGCACTGGGAGCCACAGGGACACAAAGTGCCTGGGAGCAACAGAGTCACAAAGGGCTGCCCAGAGCCCAGGGCAGGACTCTGGCAGGCTGTGCTGTGCCACAGACACACTCAGCTGCTAGAATTCGGATTCCAAGCAACAATCCCCAGTAATGGTGTGATAAAGCCAGTCCTGTTTGCCCTAACTGAAGTCAGAAAGGAAATCCTCTGAGATCCTCCACCATGATTCTCTCTCATTCACTCTTTCAACTTCAGAAAATGACCCAATCCCAATGCCCTTGCAGAATCACTCAGGATTTTATTAATCTCTGGAACATTTCTGCTCACCTTTACTTATTTTTATTATCGTTTGCAGGTTTTTTTTCTTCTTCCAACTTTTCACAACTGATTCTAAGAATGCCCAGGAAAAAAAAGAACTTAAGAGGGTCTCTTCAAGAAAAATAACTTCACAAATGAAGATGTCACATGGCAAAAGAAGTACCCCAGAATTTGGCTGGTTATGGAAGCCTACAATGAAACAGGATTCCAGCACTGGAGAAGCCAGCCTGTTCATGTGAGGTCACAGCAACAGCAGCTGCAGGTCAGGGCTGCATGGTCCAAACGGCAAATGAGACTCCAAGAAGAATAGAGATTCAAGTACTAATTAAAGCAATCCAATATATATAAAAATCCCTCAATAATAAAGGAAGAAAAGATAGTCTATGTTCCCCACATTTGTCCCACAGTTCCCACTGGTTGTTCTGCACAGTGGGTAGGAAATCCCAGCCAGAAAGGGCCCCAGAGCTCTGCCCCACCTGTGCCAGGGGGGCCAGCACAGAGAAGGGCCCCAGAGCTCTGCCCCACCTGTGCCAGGGGGGCCAGCACAGAGCACCTGAGCTCAGTGTTAGACTGTACACATCACCTCCACCAAAAACTGGTGTGAGGACCAATAAAACTGCTGCTGAGGGGGGAAGCTCTGTGTTGGGCTACTGAAACCACCCTTGAAGCACAAACAAGTCCAGCAGCTTTTCAGCCTGTCCAGACAGAGCCCAAGTAGTCACTGAGAAGCACAAAATAAGGTCTGGAAAGGATTGCAGGAGACCCTGCACCTGCTGCCTTCCCATGGGATTGGTCAGTCTGGAATGCTCCAGTGACCTCAGGCTTACCACAGCTGCTCACACTGCTCCTGTGGACCTCAGGAGTCAGAGGAGACTTGTGATCAGAGTCCAAAAGCACAAGGAGGAACATCCACACCCAGATAACCAGAGGGATCTACTCTGACTGCCCCGACAGCCCCAGTCCTTCCCTCCCTCCCAACCTCACTGCGGCACCACCATCTTCTCTGCTCAGTGTCTTGCTGAATATAGAATTGGGAGTCATCCCATTTATGGCAAGGCAGAGATACCTCTTCATTCTTCCAGATGGAAGCCACAAGGCACAGAGGGGGAAAAAACGCCTCTTGATTGCAAATTTGGATTTAATCCACATCAACCATGACATTTTTCATTCACATTTTTAAAACAAGGACTGCAGCCTCAGAACAAGTTGGTGACCTATGGAATTCTGTTTACAAAGAGAAAGGTATTCTAGAGCTATGCCTTTCTAGCATGTCCTGAGAAACAGAAATAAGCAAAGCAGATGTAAAAGGCCATTAAGTCATAAGAAGTTATGGGCTAAAGGATTGCAGCATCAGCTCTTCAGTAAGGATATTATTCTGAGCTCATTCCTAATGGACACATCAGCCAGTGAGGAAGATGATTTAATAAATTTAGCAAACTTTTTATTTCCCCACACAAGAGCAGGTCATTACTTTCTATCTCCTCTAGTACTGGCCAAACTGAGATCACTAGAAGATTAACATGGAAAACTCATTAAAAGGTGACTTTCACTGCCAGCAGTGCAGCCTCTCCACTCGCAATACAGTTCAGTCGTTAATAGTTCAGAGAAAGCAGCACATGCTGATCTGTGACTTCTGCCTGAGCAACTCTCTGCCAGTCTGACATGGGAAAAAAGGAAATCTTTTTAGAAAAGGGGAGGGAAACAGAAGAAAATAAAAGTTGAAGACCCAGTCTTCCATAACAGAGCAAAGATTCACCCAGATAATTTCTCTCAGGGTTAATAGAAGTTAAGCACATAAATTCCACTAGGGCTAATTAGATAATAAATCCCTTAGACTTAAACATTTTACAAATTAAGCAGGACAATAGAAGACTCTGTAACAAAATTAACCCTTTCTTAAAAGTCCCTAATTATACAGAAATGTCTATTCAATGACCACTAAAAATTCTGTCCCAATAAAGCTGACACTGCCAAGGAAACTGGGACGTACAGGAGACCTGCTACTGATGTGTAATTGTGTCACCTGAAAATTAAAGAAAATAGAAATACTTGCACTATTCAAACCCACTATAGACTGAAACAAAATATTAACAGTGTTATTCCTGGAAATACAATAAGAATAGAAAGTGTACACATCTATTCCTAAATGGAAAGCTAATGAGATGGGTGCCTCAGGGTGTGAATACTAGAGCTTATAAAAGGGAAAAAATTAAAATGCATATTAAGAACAGTTCCCTGCGGTCTGAAACATTACAGAGTGGAGGAGTTCATCCAAACAATGTGAAAAAGTCATCTTTTTTTAAATTTAGGAAGTGCTTTCTTACAAGCGTCATCTGTACCTTTTTCCTTCTCTCCCCTGTCGGTAACCTCAGGAACTGCCAGCAATGTTTCAAACAGCCCATGAGTCGGGGACTGGCTGGCTGTGGAAGGAGGAGGGAGGCAGTTCAGAGGTACAGGGGGCTCCACATTGCACAGGATGATCAAGCAGGAGCCACTGCTGTTCCCAGGTTCCCTCCAGCTGTGGTGGCACAGCCCAGAGCTGCCCTGCTGTCTGTGCCCTGGGCTGCCATGCCCAGAACTCTAGTGGCATCAGCTCCACGGCATTCAAACCCTTGGGAACACCTGACTGTAAGTATAAAAGCCAAACCCCGTGCCAGGGTTGCAGGGCAGCAGCCACCCAACCTGCAGGTCAGCATGAGGAGGGTGCCCCTCTGCCTGGGGACAGGGCCAGACTCTCCTGTCCCAGTGAAGAACTGGTCTGTGTTACTGGTACAGCCACTACAGCCCTCTGAGACCACCCAGCTGGACACGAGGTTACAACAGCAGCAGTTTTCAACATCCACATGGCATTAACAAACCACTGGGACATTAATAGGTGGTGGGCTGAAGACTCCATTAACTTTGTACTCTAAAAACCTGCCCTGTTTTCTCCAGTCTGGTGATTCTTCCACCCTGAAAACTTCTGAACAGCACCTGGCATCACATCCAGACTCCACAGGATCACAAATGACAAGCAGAAAGCGGTAAAAGCTAAAGTTTCTGCCTCTGGCTTACACAAGGCCTCTGAGAAGCATTAGAGCAGTATTAGAGCATTTGGCAGGGGGATAATTAACAAATAATACACTCACAAGTTTAGTAATCTCAGAAGATAATCTCATTCTGGCTGTGATTAAAAAACACAATGGAAGTTCACATGCCTAGTAGATTTTTGACTGGTACTCTTAAGTAGCCTGTGCTCCACAGGCTACCTCTGAAAGGTTAAAAAAAAATCAGAAAAGCTGTTAAAAGCAACTGTTTTGATTGTTAACAGAATATTGTCTTTGGCTATACAAGTGTTTCAATCTGAAAAAGGAATATGAGAGAAAAGCCTTGGAGCACAACCCTCACTCACGACCTGAAGAGGAACAAGACACTGTTTTCAGTGAGGAAACTGGGCTGGGATCAGTACTGATAAAACCTGGGATCCAGGACAGGAGCAGTGCCAGTTCCCTGGAGCTGACACCACATCACACCATCTTTGCTCAAGGCTGTGTGTGAACAGTTTACTCCTCACAGCTTGTCCTTGTACTTCCTCTCTCCTCACCAGCATCAGAGAACATCTTTCTGTTCTTGCCAACGGGAGCATCAACATTTTATTAACGTGGTTAAATATTATGTGGGCTGAAATATTCACACATGCATGACCTCAAGTAGGCTGCATTTCTATTTGCAACTACTTCTGTGAATTTGCTGTCCTTTTAGACACAGTCCTCCCTCTCCTAGTCCCGCCTGCCACCATATGGAGGAGACCTCCTTTGATCCTTTACTGCAAAATTTTAACACCATTTTTCTTGCCCGAGGTGCCACTTTCCTTGCTGAAGGAGATAATTTTAATGGTTTGCATGAGCTGTGTGCTTGTCCAGCCACCCCTCCTCGAGTAATTTTGGGGACCCCCAGACACTTTCAGCTCAGCTGGAGAGAGAAGAGTATGTCTCAAACATCCTCCAGGTCCTGGAGGCTTTGCCAAACCAGCAGCTGTGTAACCAGGCATGCCAGGCCCAGGCTGAGGCACCCTGTGCTCCTCTGGGCAGCTGCAGGTTTGGGCTGCCATGGGGTGTTCCAAGGGATCTCAGAGCTGACCAGTCAGCCCATGGTCTCCTCCCACACAGGGCACCCTGCAGGCTCCTGCTCCCACAGGCCTGCCATTTGTGCCAGGGAGATTAAGCACAAATTGTGATGGTGCCCCTGGGAGGATCCAAAGAAATACACAGAGTGGTTTGACAAACTGCCCCTGGGCAGCACCCTGGGCACAGGGCTCTGGGCACTCCTAGTCCTGCCCAACAGGCTGCAGGCAGCTATTGGGGATACATTGTGAGAATATCTCAACAGGAAGCTGACAGATTCAGAAATAACACCATGTGGTAGAACAGAGGGGACAGGAAAACGGGGCAAAGGAGGAGTGAAAGGACAACCAAGGCAAATTTGCAGAGACAATCCCTGCAAGTGCTTCACACTTACTGTGCAGGAGCTCCATCTGACTCAAAAGATACAATTCATTAATGCTCTGCTGACCTCAAACTATTAAATCCAGGTTTATTAGGTCTGGATTAAAAATGTACTACTGAGTCAGAGCTGGCTCATCTTTGAAGAATGTTCAAGTCTTAGATATTTGCTCACATTCAACTTGGGAGAAATACTATACCATTCAATAACTCTTTAGTTCACCACAAACCTCACCACAAAAATGAGTAGCTGTATTTAAAATGTAGGTTATTAAAGCTTCCTTGTTTTTATGTCCAACAAACAAATGGGTCACCTCAGTGGTGAATAGACTCTTAAGTACCCCACTATCAAAATATTTATTTTTTAAAGTTTCCTTCAAAATGACCAGATTATAGCCAAAGTACTAGATGTGCTACCTGTGCGACAAGTTTTTTGTAATACTTCAGTGTTGACCTCCCCTGGCAGTCAAAGCATTTAAATCAGTGACTTGACTACATGCTGAATAGGGAAATAATTCTTTTTCCTCCGAGTTTACTGGCACATTGGTTCTTATAATACAGGAAAGGAAAAGGAGGGCAATTTGTAACATGCTTTATATGATTTGCAATATCCCAGTTAATTCCACCTAACACTTTTCCTTTAGAAATTAATTTATCTTCATTTATGCCAGGATAAGGAATGCAAGAGCTGCTCTCCCAAAATTCACAATGCGTTGCAGGAGATTTTAGCACTGAAGTGGGGATTAATCCTGGAACACAAAACAAGGAAGAGAAGAGATTTAAAGGCAGGCAAGCACAGACCTTTGTGCTGAGGCAGAAAAAGCCCACGTTGCCATCACACAGGCAATCAAACTGCCCTTCTCTCTGCTGCCCTAGGACTTCCCTCCAGTGCCCTTTTAAAAGTGTTTGACACCAAGATGGAAAGTACCAGGTTACAAACATGTTATGATAGAGTCAACAGACAATGTTTGGAAAGCATGCAGACACCTCAGCTGAATTTCTAGATTTACTACAGCAGGTACCCCAGCCCTTCAAACCCAGCCGGGAGGCAGCACCTCCCAATCCTCCACAAAGGTCACTCCTCACTCCATGCCTTACCCACCTTGTGACATGGAAACATTTGCTTCTCTGTGCTGTTTAGAAAGAGGGTTTTTACACAGAAAGAATGTTTGACACAGTGTGTGCTCCAGAGCCCTGACAGGGGCAGATCCCCACAGTACAAAGCAAACCAAACTGAGTGACTCCTGATCACTCACCCAAGCGTAACCCCCAGGGTTTGCTTTGTTTGCTTTCTCATGGCAAACAGGGCTGGTAAAGATACACAGCAGGCACATTTCCTCTCTAAGAATGCACAGTGCATCCTCCACAGCACTATTCCTTTCACACTTTGTCTCATTCAGATGAGTACCATATGGCACTTGTGATTTATTTCATCTGAGCCTCTCGAGTTATTTCCAAATCCCTCCTTAGAGACTCTGATTTCTGTTAGGGACACACACTGATCTTCTGGGTGATGGAACATGGATTAAGAATTTGGAAGTCCTTTCCTCAGGTAAAAACTGCTATAAATAATAATTTATCTTCTCTGCTGCTTTACTTTTTAATTGTTACCACCTCCTGTCAGTCACAAGGCCTAGAGTCTCACCAGTGGCATAGGCACTTCTAGTGCATTTAAACCAGCTTTAAATCATCATTCTTTACTCAGTCTGTGGTGCCTTTGGTTTGTTGTTGATAGAGGAAAAGAACTATATAAAAGTTAGGTGATTTCATGTGGTTACTGCAGTACTTAAAGCCATGCACAGCCTCTCAGACCTCACACCTCTTACAGTGTGTGTGCCATCACTGCGTTTCCCAGGTGAGGTCAGCAGGCACAGGATGCTGTGGCTTTCTCTGAACCTGCTGCTGCAATAAAGGAGCCCTCTGTCCCTCTCAGTCAGACACAACCTTCTGATAAGCATACCTAGAGTTTACTTACAGCTAAATCATTACAGCAACTCCCCTGCCCCTCTGGCAAAGTGATACAAGGGAGATCCCCTTACGCTAAACTTGTGACATTCAAAATGTTCAGTCAGTCAATGCCAAAGAGAAACCCCTGATTTCCAGCTCCACACTCATTCCCTCAGTGGCAGATTCACATTTTTACCCATCTTAGCATCCCTGTTGGGGGTTTATCCATCCAAACTGGCTCACTGGACTGAGAGCTCTCTTTTACCTGACAGCTCCAGCAGCCACTTCCCATGTCCAACATTCTGTAGCTGCACAGTCCAGAAGAGTAGAATGACAAGTCTGGGAAATGAATTATAACTGGGCAAACCAGGAGTTTTCAAACACATCTCCCCATCAAAGCTAAAGAGAACCCATGGATATGTTCAGAATCATTTTTCTGAAAAACAGAGAGCTCCTCACCCAGTCTCAGCTTCCGTCCTCCAGCCCTCTGAGCTGTGGAGCTGATCAAAACAAGGTCACAGGGATATCCTCCTTTAATGAAAAAAATGTTCCTTTTTCATTCCTCTTTTCTGGGAAACAGGTGAGTAGTTTTTGTTCAAACATTCAACATTTTAACAAAGATCCCTTTGAAGACCATCCTTGAAAAGTGTAGGCCTAATGGGTTTGGTTTCAAACAGGTCCAGGTTAGTGGAAACAGGAGGTCAGATCTAAAAATCTTTTAGACAATGTTGAATGCACCTGTGAGAATCTCAAGCTGCATGGAAACAACGTAAGTACTCCAGCACATGCTTGTTACTTCTTGTAGGGAAGAAAGACAGAGGAAACAAAGGGGAAAAAAGTTACTCATAAATCCACAGTTCTGGAATAAATGGTCCTTCCCCCTCTGACTGTGCAGGTCAGACACACACAAGGACTGCAGGAAGGAAGGCCCAGGTAAAGAACCACTCCTTCCTGCACTGGCTGGGGAAGGCTGGCACAGGAGTCAGGGTACTCCCCACTCAGTCAAGCCCAGCCAGTTTCTAACCCCAAAGTGTTTATATTCAAACCTTCCTACACCAGACAGCTCCAAAACAGGAGACAGAAGGGCTTTTGTGTTATTACTAAGTGAAAAACTAGCATCAACATCAAAATTCCTCCTCACAGCACAGGTGTTACTGTGCTTTCTTACTTCTAGAAAACACAATGAGTGTTTAGTGTTTCACTGCAAAGTGAGGGTTCAGCAGAGAGAGCTTTGGTAAAGTGAGAATAACACACCGTGCTGCTCTCAGATGTTCATTTCTATGCACGTCAAAAATCACAGAGAGCTGCTTAAACAAACCTTAACACGCCTCTCATGCCCAGAAATGGGATTTCTCCAACAAACACCTCAGGCATGAACATCACACCTTCCTCTTGTGTTCTGACTCCTCCCAGTTTATTCTATTCTCTTACCAAAAACACCCAGGTATTTTCATTGTTTTTTCACCTCTCAACACAGTAAACCACCTTTCAGAATACTGTGAAACTTCCATAGGAAGAGCAAACAAGTTACAGGATCCATTGTTTCAGGTCTTAGAAAGTACTTTTAAAAATAAAAAGAAAGGCATACAGATATTCATTATTTCTCTGAAAAGAAGCTAGTGTTAACCTAAAACCTTCATTTGGAATTTCTCAGTGAGAAACAGATCTGTGGTGGGTTCATAACCGCACGTACCTTTGCTTTCAGCTCAGCACAGATCTCCAGCTGCCTGTGCCTGGAGTCAGCCAGGGCCACTTCTGCCTCGTGAGCAGCAGCAGCTTCAGCAGCAGTTGCCACTGCCCTGAGCACAAAGGCTTTCCGAGCCTGAGCCCAGTTCAGCAGCACGACCCTGCGCTGGTTCCTGATGGAATGGCAACGATCCCAGGCTTTCTCATGAGCAACCTGAGAGAGGAAAGCATTTCAGAAGGCTTTAAAAACTAGGCATTAGTAATACAAAATTATCCTAGATACTTTTGCAAACCTTGAATATAATTCCCTTCATTATTCTATCACCAGCAATCCACAGTGCAGGGCCAGTGCACTCTGCCAAGGCCGTTCCACGTGTCCCTGGGTGATGACCCCTCTCTGCCCGCACCACGTGCCACTCCAGCGTCCTGCTGGCCCCACTGCTCCTTGCTGAACTGCACTTTTGCAATAGGAATTAAATGCAACAGTCCCTTCCTGCCCTGAAGGACATAAAATAAAGTGGGTCCTTCCAATACATCTCCAGACATACTGAGCATTTCCAGCAAGATGAGGCTTTTCTTAGCAAATTATCATCTACAAAGAAACAGGACTCCATTAGCAGCAACTGTACAAAAGCAGTACAGGTGAGAATCAGCTGCACTTCTTTCCTAACAGGCAACTTGGAAACAGAATTTCAGCTTGCCAAGCATCCCAGTGCCACCACCAGTGTCACCACCCCGCAAAACCAGGGAGTGTTTAATCCACAATCCACCTTCTTTGGCCTGATGCAGTGAGTTCCCAAGGACATTCCAGCTTCAAGACTTTCACAGAAGCAGCAGCAGGTAAGACTGCACAGACCGAGGCCACTGAGTCTTCAGCCTGTGTTATATCCCCCAAAATACGAGTTACAGGGACAGAGGAGATTCTGGAGGTGGCTGGCTGCTCACAGGTGCCCAGGGGACATTCCAGAGTCTAATTTCCAGGCTTTTGGCAGGAGTTGCTGACTGTGCCTGGCTCACAGATATTCCCTTCAGCTTGTGGCTGGATGAGGATGCCCCTGGATCTTCTCTTCAGTCAAACACACGGGCCACCATCTCACCAGCTCCCTCTGCCAGGGCTGCTGCCCCAACTCACCAGCTGCCAAAGCTGAGACCAGACATGGGATGGAGAGTTTGCTCACCCAGAAACAGCCCCTGAACTGCTGTGGGATCAGGCATTGGGAGCCTGCCCACTGTGCCTGGAGGGAAGGGCCCAGAGGGGGCTCAGCCTGGTATCCAACATTACACACACACTTTAAAATAGGTGCTTAGCACTGTTTTAGTATTTCCATATTTGTCATGCCAATACACATACTAAGAGATATCAGTCCAATGCACAGCTAGGATTTTTAAATTTGGCATTTTTAAATTTTAAAAGAACCTTCAAAGAATTAGGGAGAACCATTAATAGTGGCTGTGCTTAAAATACACCTGCACTGCCCAAAGCACGTGACTCTTCAGCTCAGAACTCCAAGGCAAAGTTCTGAAATCCACCAGAACTTTATTTTTAGTGAAACTCTGGCTAATTATCAGTGTCACTTCACTGTCACTCCTTTGCACTTAGACACTCCTCCAACACGGGGAAGTAGATGGTCTAAAAATACAGTCAGAGATAAAAAAAGCCTCCTACTTTCCTTATGAGTTCCTGAAGTGTTCTGGCCTCGAAATGGGTTTCTCTATTAGTGCTATGTGCTTATTCACTGTAGAGTATAAGAGGAATCAGCAATCAATTTGAAAGGCATTATAATATAAAAATAGCCTCTCCCTGACAGCAGGAGATAACTTTTCACTCTTCCTGCTATATATGTGCCACAGAACAATTAAAATAACTATTACTAGACAGTGTGACAAGGCTCTACATCCTCAGGAAAAATAAAAACATCAAGAGAAGCAGGGTAGGATGACATAGCTATCAAACTGTACACCAAAAGCAGTGCTAACAAATTATTATTATTTTTGTGAATTTGGCTGTGAGAGCATGTGGAACTATAAAATCTCCCAGGGCTTGTTTTGAAGAGGTGATAGGTTTAAAGTTCCTGCATTTTGAAAACAGGGACACCTCTTTTTCACTGCACAGAATAAAATCTATAATTAAGAAAATTTAAAACAAAAAAACTTTGATAAACATTCTTTAAAACAACTGCTCACTACATAATTCACATAAGAATTTGTAAGACTGAACCAAAGTTTAAGGCAACACTGACCAGCTCATGCCTGGATTTGTGGGGGAGGTGTCTCTGCAGCACATCCAGGTACAGAGTCCTCCTCCTCTGAAGATCACTTGGATACTGACTGATAACAGCCTGGAAAACCCACTGATCTTCCTCCTTCCAGTCACTGTTCCTGTAGGAATGCAAAACAATCTGCTCCAGCACAACTCAGCCACTGGAAAGGAGGACTTGGGTTCTGGGTTGTTTTTACAGTCCAGCTTCCAGTGGGCTCACAGTGCTGGTGCTGCAAACTGGATGTTGGGTCAGAGCTGAGGAAAGACTTAATGAAACAAAGGAAACATATATTGCTGTGCTAATGTGACCATTTCCTGTCCCATCCTGTACCAAACTGTCCTGTATCTAACCTGGCTCTTCACTGGGGAGTGCACTGTGCATCTCCTACGTGGCACATCAAGGGACAGCCCGTCACCCCACATGGAAAATACAACACGAAAAAGGAAGAAGATGGTCAGACTCTACCCCGAGCACTGAATAAATGATCAAAATGGAACGAATGAATGATGCATGCAGCTAAATGAGGAGCCAGTTAAAAACCACACTCCTAACAGCCATAAACTCATCAGCAAGGCACAACATTTCACATTTTTCAGAGTAGGAGCTGTAGCAATCAGCTTGCACTCATCTATGTCTGAAAATTAGAGTAGCAAGTAACATCCAGCTAAACCAGAGAACCACGGCCTTGGACTCAGTAGCTCAGATTTTACCCTCAATCTGAACTCTTGGCCCTCAAGGGATTAATGTCAGGCTGTCCCTATCAGCATTAACATCCAAGCAGCAACACTGAGTCAGGCCAAAAGGCCTCTGTAGCCCAGTGACCTGATTTCAGAAGTGACTAAGAGCCCAGGGATAATTAAAAGAAGGCAATCATGAGCTTCTGTAACCCCCACCCCGAATTCCTGCCACCTCCAGCTGCTGCAGTGCCTGCACTGTCCAGGCCAGCAGTAGTGCCTTGGCATTCCATGGCACCACCTCAGCATTCCCCACATGCACCCAGTAAGGCATTGGAACAGCCTCACCCTTACACAGGCAGAAACAACAGCTGCTTCAGAAAGGGGAGTTCTGGGAGGTGCTCACGTGTAATTAATACTAAACTAGACTTCATGATAGGATCCAGCATGATCTCTGAGGAGAGAATAAGGACCAAGAGCATTAAGAAACAATTCTGTGTAACCCAGTGTAACACAACCCTGCTGTACCACACTGTGCAGTAAACCTGCAGTGCATTGTCCCCATTGCATGGCACTGGGGACACTGAGGGGACAAAAGGGAACACCCCCACACCTGTGAGCTTCATAAAGGGAGAGCTTCACCAACAGACACGTCTCAAGAATGCAGAGACAATATCCCACTTCAACAAACCCCTTCACCAAGTTAGGCGACAGGCTTACATGAGATAAGAACATAAGTGAAAACTCTCTTCTTACAAACTATGTGAAATGTCTGACAAACTATTTCTAGGACACAGGAGTTTGCTATTAAACCCAGCCCCATTGAAAAGAAATGGAGGCAGCCTTGAAATGGGAGAGCAAAGATCCAGCTCCTGGAAGAAGTTTATTTGCAGTGACTGGCAACAACCAAGCAAAGGCCAGAGCCAGCCCGGCAGGTGGAATGGCATCAGCCAAGGTGGAACAGCAATGCAAGTGCTGCTTCAGAGGCACCTGCTGCATTTCAAATCAGACAATGACGAGAGGTGTCTGAGCTGGGTGGGCTTCACACCCTCAGCCCAAAGCACAGCAGTGCCCTAAAGGGAAATGGAGCTAAGGAATCTTCCCAAGAGGGAGCAGTGCTGTAACACTCCATAACCTCCATGCTGGGCACCTGGAGCAGCAGGGACAGGCCCTGAGCTTGGGCACTGTGCTGCACTGGGAGGATGTGCTGGGTCTGCAGCATTTACTGCCCCTAAGTGAAACGTCTTGCAAGTGACCCTCAGGAATGAATGCTTTAAACTCCTCCCTCTTCTTGAGATGGAGTTTTTCTATCAAATCAGTTAATTTATTAATTTTATATTCTATGTGTTATGATTTGATATTCTGAGGCATAGGATTTCTGAAGAACAACTTTAACGAGCAAATTCATTATTCTTTGCTATGATTTAAATGTCTTTCACTGCAACTGCTCCCCCTGATCTGAACTAAGTGAGGACCAAAGAATTTTTTAAGGTAACACCTCGAATCCTTGTCTTTCCAGCCCCAACATTTTATTCATTTGAGTATTAGAAGAATCACCACAAAACCCTGGCAGTCTTCACTCAGGGGGACTACCAGCCAACCTAAGAGAGTGTTTACTAGTTTATGGGTTGGACTTTCAGCTACCTCTTGTAATTTCTGAAAGAAATCAGTAATCCTCCTCCGTGAGTCCTGACACACCTCAGTATGGTGACATCTGAAAACATCACTTTTGTACAGCAATGAGACAGTTCTGTGAGCTGAGATTCTCTTTTGTAACCTTGTAAATACCTTGGATATTTCTGCCCACACAGGTTGGTGAACAAGTAGAGGTCTGCTGCCTACAGGATGAGTGAGGCAGAGTAAGACACATCTTGGTTGGGGAAAATTACACCACACAGGGGCAGGTGCCCCAGCAGCTGCACCAGCTCCTGCCTCCTCCACCTCACACGTCTCTCAGGTTCCGTCCAACTTACATTGCTCTAATGGCCAGATAGCAATGGATCTCTGCACTGCTCCAAACAAGGAGGAGAAATTAAGGTTTATGGAAGATGGTCTGGGGAACAATCAGCTGGAGTTACAGCTACAAGTAGTTTATTGTAAGTAGGGACAAACCGACTGCCAATGCCTTGGTTTGTCAGCTGTGCCAAGATTTGGCAGCTGTGCTGAGATTTTGTCAGCTGCTCATAGACAAATAGCATCAAAAAAAAAAAATAAAAAACAAACCAGAATGACCCAGCCCAGCACATTCACAGCCCTGAACACACAGGGAATTTCAACATCCCTGGCTGAGCAAAGCGAGATGGCACCTCACTGGCACTTCCGTGGCATTCCAGAAGGGAACAGCTCATCTGCAACAAGTCTGCAAAGCGCCAACGCACTCGACATGAATATTTAAGGTAAGATCAGGTTTCTGCAGTGTCAAGATATTGACAAACGTTTGCCAGGCTGAAAGCACGACCCAAATTTTAAACGTAGCCCTTGCTTTCCCTGTGTGCAGCGTTGTACCAGAGCACAGCACAGGCTTGGGTTTGTTTCAGAGCTGAAACACAGCAATTGTCTTCTCTGCAACAGTCCTGAGGCAGCTGCTGCCTTTGAAGCAGATTTAGCCAGCATTAATCCCTGGCTTTCCACGTTCCAAAGAATACAAAGAGCCCCGAGGGGAAGCTCCGATCGCCCCTGTAATCCCCGCAGATCCCCCCCAGCAGCAGCGTCTGCTGACACCGCCATCGGGCCGGATGTGCAGACAGACAGACAGACACTGCCACGATGCCACCGAGTGGGATGTGCAGACAGACAGACTGCCACAATGCCACCACCGAGGGGGGCACCGCTGTCCTGTGGGATGTGCAGACAGACAGACTGCCCCAATGCCACCGAGGGGGATCTGCAGACACACAGACCACCACAATGCCACTGAGGGAGACGCCAGTCCCTGCCAGTCATTGTGTCATTGCCCACTGTGGTACCAGAGACATTCCGGTAACAGCCAGAAAGAGGTACCGAATACACTTGACTTCCCACTCTCCCACTCCTTTCAAAGGATGTGCAGAGGATGCAGTGCTGAGTCTGCATCGCTCCATTCATCCTTCAGTGATTTAAATAATTCAGACTATCTTGGAAATCGTGGCAAAAATGTAGTAGTGCTTAGAGAATCAGCAGCTATAAGACACACATCAGTTCCAAATCCACAATTTTTGGGATATCTCAGGAGCTGGGTATTTCCCAAACACAAAAACTTGTGGTTTAGCAGCAGTAAAAGGAATGAAATTAGATTATACAATATCATAATCCTATATTAGTCTTGAAAAAAATCCCAAATTTTATTTCCATTTCTAAAAGCAACGACCACTGCAATGTGCACTCAAGTGGGCCTGCAAAGCACACAGAACAGATCAGAATGTTACCTTAGTCTGAATTTTCTTTTTTGGACATTCTATGTGTGTTTTCCAAACTCTCTGTTCCAGACAGTCTGGACAGTTAAAAAATTGGCTGTACAATGCCAGAGTAGTATCAGCTTAGGGTTTCTTCACTGCACATTCAAGCATATGATGAGAGAGGAAGACGAGAGCAGCAACCCTCAGGTGAAGTGGCCAGGTTACCATGTTACCAGAGAATCAAGGTGTGCTACTGAACAGCTTTGTCAAATCACAAAAATGAGGGAAGAAATGTCTTGCAGGAGGGTGTTTGGCCTCTGTGGATACAGAGCAATGACAATAACTGCAGAGGCTTAATTAAGGCTGTATTAATCAGTAGAGCACAGGGGACACACAACAAGGTCAAGGACCTGTCACTCCCTTTCTGACAGTCATATCTGTGCCACTTGGATCACAGGCAGTGTGATGAATTATAGAACACTTCAATCACAGAGCTGCACCTCTACAAACTCACAGAATATTTCCATGCAAATCAGCCAATACAAACGTAAGCAGTGACAAGGGGTGTTGTGCCTTTTATAAACCCAGGTATTAGAAGTAAGCAATGCTGCCAGAAAAAAGCCTTGCTTTTTTTTAATTGAAAACAAATCTTTAATGTTGCTGTGGATTAAATAATAGAAACATAAATGAGCAATACATTAAAAATGTGGAGACCAGAAGGCAGCCAAAACCCCTAATATCTAGCTTTAAATAAATTGCCTGAGATAATTGCTGATGGTTCATTAACGATTCCCCATGTTCCCAGCTCTCAGTCTGGGCACGCACTGAGCCAGTGGGTCTCCTGTCCCCCAGTGTTGCCTCCCAGCCCCTCTGCACATCACTGGCACTGCGTCCAGCATTTCCTCCACCTACAGCCCCTTCCGTTTTCCCATCTGGACATCACCACCTCGTTCCTTCAGAGCATCCCTGCACTTGTGTTCATGCTACAACTGAATTTATTTCCCTTGAAAACACGACATTTTATCTTTAAGTCTTGATATTATTGAATTACCAGTGCAAAATTACCCAGCTCCAGCCCTGAATTCACACCTGGCCTATGAGCAGTGAAAATACCGTGGTAGATTTCTCAACCATTTTTAGAAATTCTCTTGTCTACATGGATGTTTCTCTGTTATTCAGTAGCACACACGCTGTGTGGGTCGAGGAGCGTAATTTATGAATTCTCACCAAAACTGTGTTGATCACAAACTTTAACACAATTTTAATTAAAACCACTAGAAAGACTTTGTACATATCTAATGATCTCACATTTGTCACAGGTTTTCATCGAGGTTGTTAAAGTGTCTGTAAGAGCAACTGTAACAAAGTGTCAGAGACAGCAGCAAAGGAGCTGCTGTAAATTTGCCACTTGCTGCTTAATAAATGCTGTAAATACAGGATAAATCAAAGCAAGTTTTATTAAGTATCACGTTATAACAGCTAGGATGCTGCAGTAATAATACACAGGTTTCAAGTGACAGGAGAAGAACCTCCAGAATATCTGCACAATTTGTACAAAAGACAAGTACATCACAGCACCCCTTTCTGTGGCATCCACACCTTTCACCTGCAGAGCACACACCAAACTAACTCAGCAGCAGCAGGGGCAGCAGATCCAAGTGCTGCACTGCAGGTGTGTGGAGAGACCAGAGTTTTGCAACCAGCGTGACACTTTCACCAAAGACACTCAGGGACCTTCCTGCTCTCCCCACTTTCTTCTGCCCAGGCTTCCAACCATTCCACTGACCTCCCCCTTCTCCCTTCAACCCAAAGCCATCCTAAGCCAAAGGAACAGCAAGAGATGGCAAAAAGAAGGCAAAGCTCATGCAATATCTGCAGCTCAGTATCTCCTGGACTCTGGGCAGTCTCAGCAGAAAGGATAAGCTTTATACTATTAATATTTAGCTTTGTTACATTTCTAGATCATTATGAATAATACTCTTTCTATAAAATGCTTCATTTACAGAAAAATCTCTCCTCTTTTCAGTTAATCTGAATCAGAGCTATACACATTTTTTACATTTCCTTGTGATGACCATTGATGCAGTGCTCCAAAATTCGTGAAAAGATTGGACCTTTTCATCTGCTTTATAGATAAAAACATTCTGGATGTGTCTCAGAAAGCCTGAACTTTTCTGTCATCAGTCTGACAGTAATTGCCATGCAGAAAGGGTAACTTCTATTCCTGCCAGAGCATGTGAAGAAGATCTTTGATACACACCAGACTGGTGGTTCCTTATCCCACCAAACATGTTGCTCATTATTTCAGCAGAGAACTCTGGCAGGGACTGGCTCCACCCTCAGCTGTGTGAGCACTCACAGCTGTGCAGGACCTGCCCTGCCCTGCCCCGAACAGCACAGCCAGCTGCAGCACCCACAGATTACAGACCATTATAGGTACTTTTGTCCACCCCAAAAGTGATGCAGAATCCTGTCCTTACCTGGATAAAGTTTCCAGCTGCTGGTCGACCTCCTGAAGCCTCTCCCAGTACCCACTGGAAAGCTCCTGGTACTCCTGGATCACCAAGGACTTCAGGTCAAGGTAAGGGCATTCCAGAGACAGCAGCTCAGCAGGAACCTCATGGAAAAGTCCATTTTTCTCCTCAGAAGAGCCTGCTAATGCCTGCAATGAACAAATGCTGCTCAGAACACTGCTCTGCATCATATTTTCTCTCTCAAGAAACTGCTAATTGAACTTACAAGGAAAAGCTTACATTTGCTTTATAGTCTTCAAGCTCTCTCTCCAAAGCCAGACTTTCATGGATAAGACCTTCCAAAACTGCCTTCTGCTGCTTCTTCACAAATTTGATCTATTTCATGAAACATGTTGCTGTTACTTCTTTATCTTGTTACGATATGAAAGCTCTTATTTAGAAACAGTGGGATTTCCAGCCCTACACTGCTACACTTGTACAGATTTTAGTGAGCAGATCTACACCATGGCAAGCAGGGAGGTTACAAGACACTGCACATGCCAGGAACAGCCTCAAAATTTAACATAAAAATAAATGCAAACGCTAAAAATATGCTGATAATAAATTGTAAAAATAAAGCTGAAATACCAACCTGCTGTAGCATCTCAAATGAATTGATCTCAGATTTTTGACAAGATTCCTCTGAGAGGTGACGCCGCATTTCTGCCATCCTGAGTTTCAAATCCTCCTTTAGCTGCCAGACAGGAACGAGTGTGTTTGTTTGGAAAGTGTCCCGCTCCTTGGACAGTTCCTGCTCTGCATCCAAAAGAAACAAAGCCTTCTCAAACACACAAAATATTACACAGCACTGTGCTTTCCAAATCTAAACCTGACAAGACATGAATTTAAAAACTCACATAAACAATCGAGATAATTTTGACTCTACAAAAATAATTAAGAAATTAATAGAAATTCTTACCTAAGTCCCTGAAATCCGAAAAAAAGTTGTGCTTATGGCTTTCTTCATCAAGAAAAGTCTTTATTTCTCCTTCTGCTTTTTGCCTGAAAGGTATGAACATGGATTTTACAGAAGCTTTAATTTCTTACTCATTATATTTGCAAGAATGATAAGCCTCAAATGCTCCAATAATTAATGAAAAGGGGGAAGGTATGAAGTGCAGGACTTGGATAAGGAAGCCACAAATGTCCTGTTGATCTGTGTCTACACAGCACACAGGGCAGTAGAGAGGAGCAGTAATAATGTTCACTGTTATTAGCGTGAACTCAACACACACATTTGGAGACAGATATGATAAAGGAATTCCAAAGGAATTCAGACTGAAAACTTCTGATGCAGCAACTCTGTCTGCTGGAGTCTTTCTTTAGCAAGGACTCCCTCAGGTTGCTCAGCTCTTACCTGCTCTCCCTCAGTCTCTTATGCTCTTGCCACCACACCTGCCGGTGCTGTTTCAGCAGCATTTGCTCTTTGTTAATTTTTGAAACTTGCTCTGTTTTCTTAATCTGCAGGGAAAATTAAGGCTTGTATTTTGAATCTGTTCAACAGCTTTATCATATGTCCTTATACTGAAACTTGTAACTACAGAATGATGAACCAAATAGCTTTTGTCAAAACCTTTTTTCCAAGAACCCTTTTTCTAAAGAACAATGTGTTCAAGTGTAGCCAATTTTCATGGAAAAAAAAAGTTTATTCCATGTCAAATTACAATTAAATGAGAAGAGAACATGAAAAAAAAATGCAGTCCATTTTCTTCTTTCCTTTCCCATCCCTATTTCCCAGGAGGTGAAGCAGGGAGGAAAATGAGCAGGAGAAAGAAAAACTCTTACAGGTGGGAAGATGAAAGAGTGAAAGTGTGTCTTTCAAGAAAAAGAATTTCAAAAATGTATTACTAAAAAGGTGTATTTTTACAAAATGTATCCAATTAAAGAGGCTCTGAAACTGTCTGAAAGCTTCACAAAAACATTGGCTTACACTTCAGATGAAGTAGGAACACCCACTTTTGAGACAGATGCAGTTCCTGCTGAAGCCAGAGGAGAAGGTGCCAGGAGAGGCCACTCTGGCGCCCCAACAGTGAAGGAAAAGGGACACATTTCCTCTCACCTTCTGCCATCGTGACTGGCTGTGACCTCTCAATGTATATGAGGACAAAATTCCTTTCCCACCCCTCTTTGTGCTGCCTCCTGAACACCTGTCCTGTCCCCACTGCGGCCCAGCAGCTTCTGGGTGCAAGATCCCTCTGATTCAGCAGCTCCCACAGTTCAGACACAGGCCCTTTTTCCTCTCCCCAGAACCTCCTTCCTGCAGAGACATTATTCTATGGCAGAATGGTAGCAAGAGAAGGAAAAACCATAGGAAGGTCTTGTCCTAGTTCATAACAGGAAGAAATGAATAAAGATCTCACCACATCTAGTTCAGCAAAGGAATCATGTTCTGAGTCAAAACCCAGCCGTGCCCCTCTGTGCTCAGAGGCATGAGAGAACACACACACACACACAGGCACATTTGCAGTGTGCCCCACTCCTGCCCCAGCTGGGCCAGGGGCAGCAGCAGGGAGAGCTGCACAAACCCAGCTGTGCCCCTCTGTGCTCAGAGGCACGAGAGAACACACACACACACAGGCACATCCCCAGTGTGCTCCATTCCTGCCCCAGAGGGTCAGGGGCAGCAGCAGGAGAAGCTGCAGGGCTGCTCTGTGCAGCACCCACAGCCAGTCAAGGAGGGCTCCAGCAATTCCCCAATCACAGCCCCTCAGCCACCACCACCAAAGCTAAAATCCTCCTTTGGAAACTAGGAATGTTTACACATCTGAACCCGAGCCCAATACAGCTGGTTTCTAGACAGCCTCCCAAGGAAGAAGGTGGCTGACCCCCTGTGCTTGGCAGCAAACCTGGCTGGGGGCTGTTCCTGGGGTGAGAAGCTGCCCCAGGGGCCATGGAGACACTGTGTGACTGTGGCTGAGAAACCAGGATGTGTGGCAGTGCCAGAAGAGAGCTGGGGCACACCCATGCCATGCTTTCCACCACTGCCTTACAATGCTTTGGAATCAAAGATAATGTCTCCCTATTTTTATTGCTTACATTTTTTCAAGTCTGAGAAGTTACAGCTTCCTCTTGGTTACCATTAGGTGTTTGAAACTAGACTTAAGCAAACAGAACACTGTATTTAAAGCAATCTGAAAATACACACCTGTTCAAGTTGGTTCTAAAACTATGGTGAAACAAAACTGCATCTGCACATATGCTCTTGAAATTATTTTATAGCAACAGTAGTGTCATTTACAGATTAAAGTACAACTGCTGCAATATTACCCTTTTTTCCTGTGTGTGCTGTGTTTTTATTTCTTAAACAGTCAACAGCTGATTTACCATTTCTTTCTTTGGTTCTGCCTCAAAGGAGGAGTAACCCAGCTCTTCTAAACGTGGATAGCCTGACTCAGCAACAAAAAGTAGTAGGTGGGAACACATACTGTTCTCTGTGGAGCTTTCAGAATATATATGTATTTTACTACCTACTCAGGTGGAAAACACTTAAAAAGGTGAAAAACCAAAAGATGAAAAATTAAAGTTTGGATTGAATTCAGTCGAATTTTGTACTGCCAGTCCCTGAAGAAATACCTGCCAGAGCCTTTGGTATATGATCCCCACATGCAATAAAGGAAGCAATACTTCCAGACTGAAGAAAGTATGTAAGTGTATTTTTCTCATTCACTGTTGCCCTTCTCTAGTATTAAATAGGCTCCTGTGGTCTTTACCACTTGAGCTGTACTGCCCCTATTTATACCCCCCTGTCGAGCTCCACATTTACATTTTATGGCTATTAAACACTTCTAATTTTCTTTTTAAGATCTACCTCAGCTTGACTTTCAGAACTCCTTGCTTCATATCTTTTTGTTTGGCTTATTTCCTGGGCCAACCTTCCCATTTGTTCTTCTAAATTCTTCATTGCCTCCAATTATTAAGTGGGAAGTTTGGATGAGTTTCCTCAAAGCACTCCAACATAAACTTCTGCTGTCTCTTGAGGAAGCAGAATCCACACATATTTTGCATCTCTGATCCAAAGAAAGTCCACACATTGACGTGAACACGCCCAAACCACAGCGACACTGGGATAAACTCTCCTGTTTGAGCCTTTTGGCTGAACAGTCACAGCAATTTGCTGTCCCTGTTCATGCTCAGGTTCCTTGGGGCTGGGAGAAGAAACATGAGCATTGAGTTTCAAAAGCATTCACATGATAAATAACACAAAAATCATACCTTTAGCTGAGTTTTTTCAGAGGCCATTTTTGCCTTCGCAGCGAGTTCATACAGATGTTTGTAGTCAACAGGTTTGTACTTCTGGCTGCAAAGAGCATTTCTTGCAGGAATCACTGGATTTTCTAGTTATCACATAAAACACACATAAGGTTATTTCAAATTCTAGAGAAATAATTTAAGTACGAGTCATAAAGTGAAAACATTATAGATAGAAATTAGAACCACTGTATTTTAAACATTGGAAGTTTCCATAACAGAGCCTGTTGGCTGGTGAGTGAATTTGAAACAAACATGAGCCAGTAGAAATTGCATAAGAAACAGTAACCAGTTGTCTGTCTAGAGAATTTAATTTTAAAAGCATTTTTTACCTGCAAATTTAATTACTAATTCACTTTAAATTGTGTATACTGGAATTTTAGTAACTTCTAATACAGAACTACCTAAGTTTCAACATATGCACTCTTCTTGCACCAGGTGGAAAACTGCCTTGATGTTTATTGTAACCTCTGGATTGAGCAACAGAAGTGATCTTTTTTCTAATGGGTATAAAAACTACCAGTCCCATGCAAAGGGAATGAGCTGCAATTCCATTTCCCACTGCATCTGTAGCCATGCAGACCAGCAGTCACACCTGAATGAATCCTGAAAATCAGCTCTGCAAACCTTGCCTGAATGGGATTTGCCAACAGGAGAAAAGTACACTGGAGGTGACCCCAGACAGAGCTGCCCAACTCCAACTGGGGCTGTGCCAGGCTCCCAGTCAGCACAGAACTGCAGCTTCCTCCTCCTTCTGCAGAACAGTTCCAGGGGCAGAGGACACCCCACTGCACAGAGGGAGGAAGGTTCCTCCTTTCCCCTGCTCACCAGTCCTCGTGTCCTCCCCACCAATCTGCTCAGCACGTGAGTGATTCCACCAGGCTGTGCCTCTGATCTTGTATTATGACTATTTCTTTATTCTCTACATACCTTAAACCAAAAGCATTCTGTAGTTTGATCCACTAAATTCTTCTGTTTTATCCTGTGAGCTTAGTACAAATAATCTGCTTTTCCTTGTTTTTAGGCCTCTAGGCAGCTTTGTTAAGCCCCCTTTGTGGGTTTTTATTCCCATCAATCCAAATTTGAAGTACTCATCCCTAAGTCAGCAAGAGTCTATGTGAAGATTTTTTTTTTCCTTCTTTCTGAGGTTGCTTCCAACATTGTCCAGCAGAGATCATGGAAAATCAATCCATGTTCTAAGAGGTGAAAGTTCCAGACCCAAATTCTCTGAAAAGCCCCTCATCCCATTTTCCCTCCTAATCCCATTGCTGCTGCATTACAGCTCCAGGGCCCTACAGTCACCCCTGCTCTGCCAGGAGTCACCTCAGGCAGTGACATTCCTGTCCACACACATGGGAGGAAGGGGGTCTGTCCATGTGAGATGAATTCCAAAACCAGGATCGTGACATGTAGGATGCAAACTTTGCATTTAAAAGACAATGTATTGGTTCTGTCTTGTATTTTACCAAGACAATAAATTTTACATATATACACAAACAAATATGTACACATATGAATAAAAATATAAAATACTGAGAAGCTGTGGCTGCCCCTGGATCCCTGGGAGTGTCCAAGGCCAGGTTGGAGCCACCTGGGCTGGTGAGAGGTGTCCCTGCCCATGGCAGGGGGTGGCACTGGAGGAGCTTTGGAGTCCCTCCCACCCCAAACATGGGCAGAGCTACAGCAGCTTCTGTAAGCAGCTGTGAGCTGCACAGAGTATTTCATAAGCAGTGGATAAAACAATTCAACTTGATCCTGATGGCATACCTACCTCCATCACTAATCCTGGGACTTGAAAACAATGATCCATGGTCCAGTTCACCCATTTTTAGTTCTTAGGTGTTTTTATATCTATTGAGAAACAAACAGATGCTTTGAGAATACTAACACTGTGGATGCAAGCAAAAAAAAAAAACATTCAAAAATATCTATTATTTTCTAAGGAGAGGCACAGCTCACTAAAAATGTAATTAGACAGAAATTCCTCAAGTTCATCTTTCATTCTAAGAGGGATTTCATGTGCCTCATATCATTTAGCAGCTGAGAAAACAAAATATTTTCTTGATGAATCTGTAATGCTGTCACATAAATATCTAGTCTTTGCTTTGTGCTTTTCAATATATAACAAGTTCCTTGACCCAAAAGTAAGATCACGTTTTGAGGTGTTCTTTGCTTTATAGAATTAGGCCTGAGAAGATCACTCTGTTCTTGTGTTTCCAGACTTTTAGATCCCTCTGAGAGCCTCTGTGTTAACAGCTGTGAACCCCAGTCAGCTGTTCAGCAGCAGTGGCTCAGCCCCTGGGGAGCAGCTGCATCAACCACCCCCATCCTCCTGGGATTAACATGACATTTAAGATAAAATAAGTTGAAGTCTCAACCCCCTTACTTTCACCATAATTAAGCACACATGGGTGCCACCCCAAGTCAGGCACACAAATAACAGCAATAGATCCAACTGAGGTGTTTCAGCTGAACTGAATCAATGGCTGAGTCACACCAGAAGGGGAAGGTCATGTCCAGCCAGGCTTCCCATGAATCCTCTCCCTCAAATCCAGCTCCACTCAGCCAAAAGTTCCTTTTTGTCATACCTTTGACTTCTGTCTGGTCCCCCAGCAAGCAGCAACACAGTAAACACAGTAAACCACTACAACAGCAAAGCAGCAAAGGCTGCTCATTGGTGTATCATGGAGTTATTTTCTCACTGTTCTAGTGAGTTGAACTGGGTTATCCCTACAAAGTCCAAGGATGGCATGATGCAACAAGAGGGTGGGAAGGAAGAGCAGAGGAAGGAATGGAAAGGGTGTTACCCTAACAGAGAGCTACTACAGCCAGTCAAACAGAAATGTGAGACTGCAACAAAAGACAGTCAACATTGTCCTTTCCTGAGAGCTCCTGGACATTCTGCAAGGCAGAATCATCAAAAACAACTGCAGTGTAAAAATGCAGCCCAGATGGAGAGCAGGTTCATGAATGAGCTTCCACCCTCCTGCAAACACACAGTGACTGCAGCTGGAGTTACAGGCACCCCCCCTCACTGAGCACCTCTGGCTCAGTGTGAGGCTCATCCTGCCCAGGGAACCTGTGCAGGGGACACAGCAAAGGAAACCCGTGAGCACCAGGCTTTGTCCAGGGGCTGCTCCACGGCCAAACCAAGGGCAAGCATGGAATGCTCAGGGCTGAAGTGTGGCCCTTCTCAGAGCCCCTCCATGCAGCCTCCAGTGCATCTAGCAAGGCCACCAGACTGTCCCTTGCAGCCAAATGCCACCTGTCCCCACCCAAGAGGGGCCACTCATTGATAAAGGGCCTTTGCAGGGCTGTGCTGAAAGGATTTGACAGGATCTCTGGGTCAGAAGCTGCACTGAATGTCACCATCTGATCACAAATACTGAACTTTAGAAAACACAGAAACAGGCAAATACAGGAGGGAGCTCACTGTCCTTTTGAAACACCAATGTGTGTTTTACAATCCAACAGTCACCTGCACATAAATTCACAGTTCTACCCCAAACCCGACACCATCCTGGAAAGACAAGGGAAAAAGAAAGAAAGGAGAACATTAGCACACTCATACTGCTGATTCTGGTTTTGTCTTACAGCAAGTATTTGGTTTCAATATAACACTGCCAGATTCATCCAGACAATGGAGGCAATTCTCCAGCCCATTTGTCATGCTAATGTTTTATCTGTGCATCAGCTTATCTACATACAACTTCCTAACTGCACAGATACTTCGGTTAGAATACATTTTTTTAAAAATTCCAATTAATTATATATGTAAAGCCTTAAGGTAGGGATTTACATAACACAGTAAAGTATGGTATTCACCTCTACCTATTTCTTCAGGATGCACAAAGACAGTTTAAATATTGCTGCTTTTCCCTCTAAAGACATAATTGTCTGCCTCTTCTTAGAAAGGTCAGCTACACACAGGCTTTCCTTTCTGTTTCTAGTTGTCACTGGAAGTACAACTGAATAAGAAATGCTCCATCACCAACACACAAATCTTTAAGTTATAGGCTGATAATTTCAAAAGGCATGTTAAAAAGACTCCTTTTATTCAAGCTGTTTACAAGTCTGTAAGTCAGGTTTAGTTCAGCATCCCTGGTGTCATAATTCCCTTAGATTTCTAGGCTCCAAAATCATCATCCTGGGAGGAGGGGAAAGCAGACACATCATCGAACTCTGTAATTATAAAAGGGTAAAGAGAGGGAATCATAAAGAAAGAAAAGTGAAGCCCTGCACACTGGCATAATTTCCATGGAATTCTACAATATTCAGCACTTTCTGGGAAGTCCAGCACAATTATGTGACAATCTTCCACTGAATTTACAGTCATTAATGTTGAAGAGAAAAAAATCAAAACACTAACAATAAAAACTCAAATTCTTAGCTGATTTTTACCCTTCTCTTGAAGAGCAAATACCTGAACTTTTTTTATTGACCAGTCTAAACCTTTTAGACATCTCTTGCTTAGAAAGATCATGTCACAATTCACTGACTCCATCAGCAAAATGTGAATATTCAGCTGTGGCTTGGTATTTCTGTAGCACTATTGGTGATATTAATAACATAAGAGTGAAGAGTAACTGCATCAAATCTCTTCTTGCCCCCTCAAAGCAGGGCAGACCCTCACAAGGATCCCAAACAAGCTTGGCTGTTCTCCAGCAGAGCCATCAGGGCTCTTCAGATCAGCAGCACCATTTTTAAACAACAGCAAGTTCTCCTGAGGGTGTTGTGTACTATGGTTAATATTTACACAGCAGTGTTGATTTTCCTTAGCAGAGACAGCAGCAGGGCTATCACACTCCAAGCCTGCAAACAGAAATAAATATATCTGCATTGCACTGGGAAGCAGCTTGTCTGCACAAGATTTGGGGCACCACGTGGGCTTTGGAGATCTGCACCAGCAGCAGCTTCTACCAAGTCACCAGAATTCTTCACATCAAAGGCAGGAAAATGTATCTACAAAGGCAAACACAGCATGGGACAGTCCTCACTATAGAGTGGGACATCAGAGTTCCTTACAAAGCCAAAGGGAGACCCTTGCCCCAGTGAAGGCTGCCTGGCTTTGCCTGCGAGCACTGGCAGGTCTGGGCACCCACCGTCCCCAGGCTTGAGGGAGGGAAATTCAGGGTACCCTGAGTGCAGGGCACAAGGCAAACAACTGACCCCAGAAGATTCTCTGGCTGCTCCTTTCACATCAGCAAAGAGCATTAGGAAGGACACTGAAGCCTCACCTTCAGCTGTCCCCATCCCAGTGGATCCACCACGGAGCGCTCGGGCAGCGCCTGCAGAGCTCGGGGCTCCAGCACCGGCTCGGGAGATCCTCTGATCCCGGGGGCTCGGCGGACCCCCCTCCCGGCCCCGGGGGCTCGGCAATTTCACACAGCACAAAATCTACTCCTATTTCTCATTCTTGCAAGCACAACCCATGCAGAATCAGATGCAGCTGATTTTTTTTTCCTACTTCCTCTTGTATTTCTGCTCTGGTTGATGGAAAGTAACGCAAACATTTCAGGGCGTATCTGAGTTTTTAACAACAGTCACTAGATTTTGCATCTGGCAGTGCTTTAATCACCTTCATCCTTTTGCTCTTGAGGAGACCACTGGAATTTTTGTACTTTAAAACCTTAAAAGCGTAATTTCAACCATATTAATGCTCTCATGAAATTCTGAGAGCTGTTAGCATTTCTCCTGGTTGTAGAATCAGTATTAAAAGGGGAAAGGAAATCAGTTTAGGGTGAGGCTTAGTACATTTACATCATAAAGGCACTTTACAAAGACAGAGTTATTTGTAGGTTTAAACCCAAGAAATGTAACTGACAGGTGATTAATTGTGAGGGTGCTTGCTCAGCCCCTGCCCAGCAAGCTCCCTGTCAGCTTTAATTGAAATCCTGCACTGAATGAAGCTACATCTTACAACCCAGACTTACCATTCCTCATGGAAATTATTAATTTTTAAAGGTTTGCTGCTGCTTGAACAGAGCTAATGAGTTACAGGTAATGATTTTTTTTCCATACACTTTTGTGTTCTGGAATCTAAAACACTGAAAGAGTAGAAATATCAATGTCAGTAGAGTTCACTGCATTAAGCATATTTTTGCCTTCACAGGTACAACAGAATAAGTTAAATTTCCACATCTCCTTTCTAAAGGAGGAGTATTCAGTAAGCAGCACTCCTTACAAGCAGAGTAACTACACATCCCTTGCCATACTTTCTTTGGGAATGGCTTTGTTTCTCTGGTGTTTTTTTAGCCATTAGTTATTCACATCCATAAAATGCAGCTTGAACCAACACACTATCCAGGAACCTGGTCAATCCACTTATTATTTGTGACCAGAAAAATTAAGAAGATATTCCTGAAGATTGACACCTTAGCATTTAAAACTTTAAAAGACTCTTTAGGACAGTCACAAGGAAATCACTCAAGAGAGAAAAGGAGAGCTGTAAAAGAAGAAGGAAAAGAGCTGCATTAGGAGCTCTGCCAACCAGCACTCTGTGCTGTACAACTGCCCAGGAGGATGCAAACTGTTCTATGAGTGCCAGCAACCCCTGTCCCAGTCTGGCAGAGGAGCAGCACCTTGCACAGACACACCTGGGTTGCCCCAGTGCCATCTCCAAGCTGGCTTTGGATTATTGTCCTGCCTTCCCCATCAGCTCACAGAGTTCCAGCTCTGCTCTTCATGGGCAAAAACAACAGCAAGGGATTTAGAAATAAATTAAAGGAAAACCAGGTCAGGGTCAGAAACTTCAGCTGGATAAAAAGGAAGGGAATACCACCTGACAATTTCATTAGTGCATCATACCTTTGGTAGGGTTAAGATTTTATTAGGTTAAATAAAACAAATCAGGGTGAAGAGACATTTCAAAATTATGATTAGTGTAAAAGCCTTATGAAACATCTGCCTTTAGAAAAATAACTGCAGAAGGAGCTGACAATCTGGTCTTTCACAAGCTTAAAAGAAATCCCAGTTCTCTGCTGCACAGTCCCTTCCTCCCCACCCGAGCACCATTCCTGCTGATAAACCTGGGAGGGGAGTCCCACACAGGGACTCTCACCTGACCCTGTAAGGGAGGCAAAACCAACCTGTTCACGAAAAGCTGTGAGTACCTGAAAGCTTTAAGGAACTGGGCCCATCACCCCCCTTCCCTCCATAAACCCCTTTGATTGCTGTACCTGCACAGCTGCCACATCAGCACCGCTCTCCTGTCACAGATTTGGGGACAGCATCCTAATCTGGGTCCATCTGCCGGCTCTGAATGCCAAGCTGCTCCTGACACAGCAAACGCTGGCCTTTTGCAAAAATAACTATGCATGCCAGCAAGATTAGCAGCAGCAGAGCTGCTCCTCTGGATTATTTCTCATTTACCAGTTCAACAAATTGTTCATATCTCATCTTTCCACTGACACATTTCTGATTTACTGTCAGCATTTGAACAAAACTTCGCATATTCACCTTAGCTTTACCTTCTTTGAAGAGAAGGCAGGAGAACACATCTCCAGGAACAGACTGAAACAGAAAAAACCCTTATGGGCCATTTTCTGTAATTTTAGGGCCACTGTGTCTTAACCAAGTCCTTATTCCCTTCTGGCCAACCCATTTCTGTGTTTCACATTGATGTCATACATTTGTATTTGATCTCAGCCTTTCATGGACATTATTTTCTGTTATCACAATTTCAACATTATGGCCTCACTAAAACACAGAAAATGAATGCTGAGATGGTTTTGGAAAAGGACAAGAACTATACAAACCTGTATTTTATCTTCAGTAACCAGAAAATGTACCAATCAAAACGATAAAAGCATTGCCAGATAAATTTATTTCTGCTTTAATGCCAACATAGCTCAGAATCTCTCCAGTACTATGAGAGTCCCTCCAAGCCCAAGTTCAGACACTGCTTCAAGATTTTGCTCACACTCCAATACAGCCTCTGCTGGGAGTCAGGAGGCACCTTAGAAAGAAGCACAAAAAACCAACCAGAAGCCCCTGCACACAGAAACCTGTCCCCAGGAACACCAGCCCAGCTCTGCCCACAAGCAGACACAGCTAAATTTTTCAGCAGCAGCAGAAAGGACAAGGTTTGCCAGTCCTCTCTCCTCCTTTTGGTAATTTAGTGTTTCACAATATGAACTCTTCTAGGCAATAGCAAATGTGACCTCTTAAAAGATTCCATCTGCAATTCAAGTAAACACTTCAGTGCATTCTTATTGGCAACCTTGGCTGTGCCTGACGTGTGACCTCAGTTTATTCCTACATATGGAATCAGCCAATACTGAGGCAAGATCCTCCTCCCTCTCATTTAAATAGAAATGAGGCTCCCCAGTGTCAGTCAGCACTGGTGGAGCAAGCAGAGCCTGCTCCAGACTGCTCCTGAGTCAGGCCCAGGCTCCACAACGGGGGGTTTGACCGGTGACTTTGAAGGAGACACATTCCCCTGTCTCGATCCAACAAGTCACTTGCACAGGTAAATATAGGCAAATTTGGGTCTCGAGTGCCACTTTTCCCTGCCAGCTGAGCTGCTGCTCATGCCCTGCAGGGCAGCATTGCTGGCAGGGGCACAGTGCTGAGCCCTGATGTGCCTCCTCAAGCCCAGGGGTTGGGGCTTGTTTGAAATCAGTCACGTTATTAAACGTCACTAACATGAATCCCATTCCATGGCACTGTCAGTGGCACTGCAGCTGCTGCTCTCCAGGGCTGTGAATCCCAGCACAGCC
>JAOXXN010000102.1:38551161-38576134 GCA_026770055.1 Myrmophylax atrothorax
TCCTGCAGGCTCTGCTCTGCTGGGCTCTGCTCTGGCCTGTCCTGCAGGCTCTGCTCTGCTCTGCCAGCCTGGGGGCCAGAGCTGCAGGAGTGCAGGAGCTGGGCGAGAGGCTGTCCTGCTTCGGGGTGGGAACTTCATGTGCCAAGGGTGGGTGGGCACAGCTGGGAAGAGCTGCTGTGGGAAGAACGTGTTTCACCATCTCATGCAACGAGCACATGGACATCTCGACATCTCCTGAGGAACCTGTGCTGGAGCAGGTCAGAATTCTGGAATTCCAGCCGCTCTCGTTAGGTTTGGGGGTTTTTCCTCTAGTGAAAGTAAGACATCAGATCCTTATGAACATGTCATGTACTGTTGCTCCAAAAGTAAACTGGTTCAAACTTCAGTAATTGGGTAGCAAAAAGGCCTGGCATAGCTTTATGTGCAAGTGTCTGGGAAGCTGGGCAGGGCTGTTGGGAATGGCCCACAACTGTCACTTGCTGCCATTCCTGCCTTGACTGCCGTGTGCTGCCATCAAGGCAGTCCCAGTGCTAGTGAGGATGGAGAGTAAAAATGTCCCCACGGCCGAGCCCTGAACCAGAGCCTGTGGAAATGGCCCTTCCCCAGGAGCAGAATGCGCTGGCAGCAGCGCTTGGCATGGAACTGGAGGGGCTGCCAGCACCAGGAGCTCCCTGGGCACGCTTGGGAGCATCACTGATTCTCTGCTGCTTTTCCTGAGGCCTCCGAGACGTCCTAGTTCATTGGATAACTTCTCATGTGCTTTTAGGCAAACGGAATGCTCATTTATTCTGCTCAGGGGAGGTTTGCAGGAGGAGAGGAGGAGGTGGATGAAGGCAGCCAAAAACTGCCTCTGGTGACCTTCCCAAAGCTTTTGCTAGAACGGAAAAAAATCAGTGTCTTGTCAGTTAAATCTTGCAGCTGACAGCAGCGAGCAGAGCTTTGTTCCGCTCCTGCATTCTGAGGTGAAGGAGAGACCTGGATTTCTGGAGGAAGGAAGGAGGAAGTTCTTTGCTTTCAGCGGAGATTCATTAATTTCTTTTTTGATGATGAAGTCCCTGCCACTGTCATTCCAAGGGAAGGCTGGAGCAGACAGGTCCCCGCACGCCGTGGGAGGCGGCGGGACGCGGTGGAGCCGCGTGTGCGGGGTCAGGGAGGTGACTCGGGCTCGGGCTCGCTCTCCTTGGGCCGGGCTGAGTCAGCCCCGCTTCCTGAAGAGCGAGCGGTGTGTGCTGCGGGGGCAGCGCAGGAACCGGCCCGGCCAGTCTGCCTTCCCCTCGGCAGCGGGACCTGCGCGGGGGCTGCGGCTCCCGCGGCTTCCCGGCCCTGGGCTGGTCCCATCCTACGGGCAGTCGGGCACAGCTTGGGCAAGGGGGGAAAATACCTTCTTTGAGTACAGGATTTTTATACAACATACCTTTTAACAGAATTTTTTAAAGGCGTACTTTTATTATTCATATGGTTTTCTCCTGTTATTTTTAAGGTATTGTAGTTACAAAAGAAAAAGAAATTGCTGTTTTTCTCCAAAATGTATCCCTGACTATCTCTAACAGATCTTCCCCCTCTTTTTTACTTTGCGTACCATTGTAGAGTTCTTACCTAGCACAAGGAATTGAAGACCAGTCAACTTCCTGTTTAATAGGTTTTAAAAAACATTTTAAATATGCCTTTGTTTTAGTGGAGAAAATGAAACTGGGAGTTGTTACTTTGTTTGAGAGTGATTGATCCATTATTCAAGCAATAATTAAAATTAGAGCCCCCCTGTATAGTGTTCTAACTGAAATGTAGTGTGTTTTTGTGAACCTTAAATCCATGTTATAGCTGATCTAATGTTTCAATTGGTATCGTGATTAATTCATTACTAAAGAGGAGAGAGGAATATATTGTAATTCCTTTGAAGGTGCACAAGCTGAAACTTGCTTTCTGCATCACAGCTCAGTGGGGGGATTTTTAATGTGTTTACTGTTAGTGCAGCTGTGGGGTGGTGGTTGTGGGCAGTGAATGAAATTCCCCCGTGGCTGTGGGATCCATGGGATGTGCCCCTGTGCAGGCTGTGTGTGGGATCCATGGGATGTGCCCCTCTGTGTGGGATCCATGGGATGTGCCCTGTGCAGGCTGTGTGTGGGATCCATGGGATGTGCCCTGTGTGGGATCCATGGGATGTGCCCCTGTGCAGGCTGTGTGTGGGATCCATGGGATGTGCCCTGTGTGGGATCCATGGGATGTGCCCCTCTGTGTGGGATCCATGGGATGTGCCCCTCTGTGTGGGATCCATGGGATGTGCCCCTGTGCACACTGTGTGTGGATCCATGGGATGTGCCCCTCTGTGTGGGATCCATGGGATGTGCCCTTGTGCAGGCTGTGTGTGGGATCCATGGGATGTGCCCTGTGCAGGCTGTGGGATGAACTGGCCTTCAAGGTTCCCTGAGTTCATGCAGAGCAGTTGAGGGCACTGGGTCCCCACTCTCTGATGAGTGAGGTGCCTCTTGGAGCATTCGGTGGGGAAGCTCTGGTGGGATTCACTTGTCTGGGGGTCCCTGGCAGCAGGGGTGGCCCTGCACAGTGTTGGGCTGGCCCAGGACATGTCCTTAGACTGACTGGGACCATCTCCAGAGGCAGCAGGTGCAAGAGGGCGAATGTGCTGGGAGGGGCTGGAGGGGCTGAAGGTGAGGGCAGCTTTCCTAGTGCCAGACAGGGCAAGGAGTAGCAGAGATCTGGGAGCAAGTGAGGAAGAGGAGGAGCTGGTGTGTGGTACCAGAGGTCGCTTTTTCCCTCATGAGGTCCAGCTGTAAGGGAACAAGGAAGGAGCTTTAAAAAACCTCTGGATTTCTGTTTGGTTCTGTGGGTGCCAGAAAGTTTTCCTGTCTTCACCTTCTCGCAAAAGCTCCAGTGTGGTCCGTGCATGCTGTGATAAGTGGTAGGTGATCACTTGGGCTATGCTTTTAATAGGTTTTCGGAAATGTACTCCAAAGGATTTGCATTGCACGTGTCCAGATAGAAAGCACCTAATTTATCTCTTAATTTGCTTTAAATGATCTTACTTAGGCCATCTGTGCTAGAAATCAGAGACTTTGCAGTTTGTGGTGGGTTCCTGTCCTCTTCCCCGGGAAGGCAGCAGCAGGCAATGCATCCTTAGTACTCCAGAAGGAAACTTTCTCAGTTCCAAAACCATGTTCTTCGCTGTCTTTCCTTGGCAGAATTTCCTGTTGTGTAACCCGGGAATGGAGCATTCATGCATTTGTGATCCTGGAGGTAAATCTGAGCGGTGGAAATTAGAACCAAATAAATTCACTGATCTCTGAAACAATTGCAGGCAAATTATAACTCTTTAACTTCCATGTCAGTGTGACATGCTTAAAGCTGAAGTATTTCTTATCTTTCACCAAATAAAACCGAGATGGTGTATCTAATGTAACTGATTTCCGGGGCTTCTGGACAAGTGAAGATCTGGAGTGTTAATTGGGGACATTTCATGCACAGGTGTGTTTGTGACACTATTCCCTGATTGTCATCTGCAAATTCAGGCTCAGGTTTTGCATGGTTTCTAAAGATACACAGGGAGACAGATCTCAAAATGAGTTAGTATTTTCATCTTGTTCTTATTTAAAAACAAAGTTGCCATCTATTCTTATAAAGAAATAAGACAACAGTGTTGCAATGAGAACATGTTGTGGCAGGAGATTTGATTTGTACCTTACCGGTGCCTGAACTCCAAACTGACGTGCCTTCTATGAAGCAGAGGGAGGTCCATACTCTGCAGAGGTTACAAAGAGAAAGGCAACACTTAAACTGATGAATCCAGTGGGGAAGATCCCAAGAACGTGACTGTAACACACACCTTATCCGGGTGCTCATGATCCATTCCTGCTGCTGGGCTGTGTCATTTGATTCAGCCTTAGTCAAAGATACGCTGGCAGAACTTGCCATCTGTTTCTGCTTCATATCCTTCATATCCAGCTGTGTCCTCATAACTAATGTAATGAAAATGCCCAGTGCCATATTTCAGCCGAAATAGAAAATATTGGCAGTGAGATGACTTGTATAATGTATTGCTTTTCCTGGAGGGGGGTGTGTGTGTTGTATTTCAGACTAGAGATGAAAAAACATTTAACTCAGAAATCTCAGACCTGTGAGATTTGCCCGTTTGCTCCGTGCGATTTTGACTACCCAATAAAGAAAGAAAATACCTGAGTTTTCTTAGTTTTGCTGTTGTTTCTTAGCGTAAACCACAGCAACAGCATACAGTGAGATTTGGGAGATTTCACTGTCATTAAACACGTTCTTTTCCAGAAGATAGTTTTTAAAAAACCCTGTGTTTAGAGTAATTTACAGAAGAGACAGACTAATAGCAAAACTTCTGTGGTTCAAGGACTTGACATTTCTTAAGGAAATTCTGTAGTTCTGGTGGAGAGCACTGCCTGTTGTGGGATGCTTTTTGTTCAGGCTGATGTAGTCAGTCTTTCAGGATTGAGAGAGTTTGTTAGTTTTGTTGTGGAACACAGAGGTTATTTTTAAGCAGCACAAAAATATTCATGGTACTGACACTGAAATAAAATCAAAAACCCCACAACAACAAAAAAACCAAAGCCACCACCAGAAAACGCGCTCCGGAGATCTGCAGCACCTTATACAGTGTTGAATGAGGAAGGCCCCCTGAATCCGGGAGCTGGGTTTGTCTGATGAGCTGCTCAGCTGTATCTTGGCCAAGCCGAGCGCTCCGGGGGGAGTGGGAGGCACCCCCCGGCCCGTCGGGGGCGGCTCCGGCAGGATCCAGCCTGGGAGTGCCTGCACAGGGGAGGGGGAGAACAGCTTTGTCAGATTTAATGCCTTCATTGCCATTCATAACGAGTAGAGTTTAAATATCTTTGCACTGTAATAGATGCAAAAGAAGATGCCCTGAATCACTTCCCACTTTTAGGCAGAGTGGAGTGCATCAGTCTTGGGAAGCCTTGCCTTGTTAGAATTCTGCCAAATGCTGTTTCAGTGATCCAGTTCATGGTATTAGGTTATATTGTATTATTGAATTGGCTTGTATTAGTAGCATATTGATTTAATCTATAATATAAATATTAATATGTTTCAGGCTGAAATTTTAAACACTAAAGGAAGATGCTTCTTTCAGGTAGCTGAGATAATTCAAGTCACTGCAATTTTTGCAGTTTTCCTTTGTTTTCTGTGCATCTCTAAGCATCACAGGCATCACATTGCAACAGAACAAAAATATTTTGCTATGGCAATATTCCAGATAGTTTTTATTTTTTGTAGAAAGTTGAAAAATTGCACTATGTGTAGTAGTGCAGAGCATTGGGTGGTATTTTCATGAGGTCAAGCGCTGCAGGTTTTGATGGACCATCAGGTGAACGGTGTTACTAGTCAGCCCTGTGTGCCTGTGCTCACAGGTGGAGCACTGAGGGAAGGGCCAGCTTGGGGCAGGAACTGCTGTGCAGGAGAGGGTGAGGGCAGGCTGCAGCCCTGCAGGTAACACACACTGCAGCAGCTGGGCCAGGCTGGGTGCAGGGGCTGTTGCAGGCACACCTGGAGCCCTCAGCTCCCCAGGGAGGGCTGGGGCTGTTCCTGGAGCTCACCCGGTCCTGCCTTTCTCAACTGATTGTTCTCCACCTTGGTCCTGTGCCTGAGGGCAGTGAAAACAAAGGATCCCGCTAGGCAGACATGCTCTGTGTTTTGAGGTATGAACATGATCCCTGTGAATGGAAGCTGACTGACCACACTCTGGATGAATGTCCCTGTGTGAGAGGCTCAGGCAGCCCCTCCATCAGCTGTGCAGCACTCACAGGCCAGCACAGCCTTCTACTTGTGTGGAACATTCTTCTTCCAAAATGAAGAGCTGCTGCCTCTGAGCAGGTAACTCTAATAGCTCATGATTCTCTTGGAGCTGGTACCTGGTCCTTCCTTCCCCCAGGTTCCCTGACACAAGCAGGCCTTTGGGAGAACTTGTTGCTGTTGTCTGCGTGGCAAACAGCCACCTGCCTGCTGAGGCTTTTCTTTCCAAAGATTTGACGTGTCTGTCTCACTTCCAAGTTTTCAGATGGGCAAACTTGGACATGTTGGAGGAAGGGAAGGCAGGACGTGCCACTGCATGGACTGTGTTTGGCTGTTTCCCTGCTTGCCGGGGATCTCATGGAGGCTGCCTCAGCCTCAGCTTCTGGACTTGACACCGAAAGGGTTTGCATCTTGCACTGGATTATAGCCAGGGTAGAGATTTTTATCTTGGGAGGAAAGATGCCTCCTCAGTCTAGAAATTCAAGGATGGTGTGTCCTTTTCCCCCAGTACAAACATAAATACCTCATGTGAAAGCTCTGCACTGTCATGCTACTAATGCTCAGGAACTAATTAACAGCCAGCCACAGAACCTCTGGCAATTTATAACAGCCTCGGACAGGAGGAGAACAGAGATGTGCGTGTGATATCTAAACAGGCTTCTAAAGTTCCTTGATTTTTACATTTATTTTAGCAACCCTGCCATTATATTGCTGTCTTTTGGATTTACACTTGTAAATGGATTTTATAATTTCTTACACTAAGGTATCAGGTGAAAATCATTATGGAAGAGAATAGTCTGTAGAAATTCAAAACTGCTTGCTTGACCTCTATTTCAGAATCAAGGTACCATACAATAGACAAATAACCACTGTTCTGCTGCATCTTTCTTTTTGCAAGAATCAATTGTACTCAAAGTTTTATAAGAGTCCTTACAGAATGTAGGGGGGAAAAAACCCTGAAAACCAGCTAATATTCTGTGTTCCTTCAAAGATACCCTAAGTTAGGACGTATCTGCTGTACAGTTAAATTCCCTTAGCTCAGCTCACCCCAGTACTTCCAGGCTGGCAGATGAAGTGGTTGTGCAGCTGACTGGTTTGTGGTGGAGGCTGGGGGAGAGCCCTGGGTGCAGAACCCGCTCCCGTGTCCCTGTCCCAGCACTCGCTGCAGCCCCGCCCATCGGGATTGCTGTGCCAGGGGATTGCTCTGCTGCTCTGCTGCTGCTCCCCAGGCTCTCTGAGTACCTGGCTTTGCCACGGGCAGGTGGTACTTGGAGCTTCTCAGTCTCTGCAATGGACAGTCCAGTCCAAAGGGAAGGCAATGCTTTTCACTGAGGATGTGCTGCTTTGGAAATGCAGTGGTTTCTTCCTGCTGAGGCATTCGCTGCTCTCTCACGTGGTACTGAGTGAGCAGCTCTCCGTGCATACTGCTGGGGGCTGTTTGCCTTCCAAAGGCCCCTGCTGATGGGCAGCTCTGTACAGTCTGAAGTTTAGACTTCTTGCCAGTGTATTTTTTCAAATAGGAGTGTGAAGCAGTTTGGTGTGATGTGTTAAATTTGTGAAAAGACTTCATAGGTGTACAAACACCAATGTCAGCCTTTCAGGTGTGCCTTAGCTTTTCACACAGTTTTCCTTGAAGGAAAAGCTGGTGTTTGTGTGATTTATCTTGTCTGGGATCCTGGCAGTGGGCCTGGTGACACTGACTGATGTGGTGCTAGTCCCTGTGGCCTGTTTTGTCCTGCAGTGTGTGCTGGGGGATGCAGTGACTGTGCCTCCTCCTTGGCCAGCATCAGATGAGGATGTGGCTGTCACACTGTCCACAGTGTGGCATCTGTGTGGGTTTGCATGGCAGCTTCAGGCAGAGTGGGGACATGTGCGTGCAGTGGCTTGGGCAGGGCCCATCCAGCATCTCCCCCAGATGGGTTATCGTTTACCAGGACACAACTACAGCTGTGCAGATTTTTTCCTGTGCTGCTCATTTGGGTTGGTGAGAGCAGCTGTGGCCTTGACTCACTCTATGGTGGACAGACAGGATCAGATCCCTGTTTATTCCATGTGAACTTAAACCAAGATGTCAAGTCTTGACACAGAGCTAGAAGAGGGAAACCAAGTGTCTTGAACTGATTGTTGTCAAATGCCAACTTGTACCTTTAAATGAGGTGGAACCTCAGTGTGTGATTCTGTGGGTGTCCAGATGTACCTGGTGTGGTTAGGGAGCTGCGGGTGGGTGCCAAATGCAGTAACAGCTTTGGTTATTAGTTAGTTGAGTACTGTATGAAGATACTGGTGTATATTTTATCCAAGAGCCCTGGTGGAAATGGCCCTACCACAGAGGGGAAGCAGGCAAATCACCTTGGTTTGACCTTAACATTTTCCAGTAGCAGAGATGCCAGCAGGATGTGAATCAAAACAGTACTGCCTGTAAACATATCCCAGAGAAGCTGCTGGTTTAACTCTGTGATTGAAGGAGTTTGGCTTCCCTAAAGGTAGATTTAATTTTATTTGTATAAATGAGAAAAAATAAATCGGGTATACCAAATAATAGGAATTCACTCTAAGAATCCTAACAGTGCAGTTACAACAGTGGAGAAAAAAGCCACCCCTAATCCTGTTCTCAAATGATATATTCACTATACTTTTTTCACTTCTCCAGATGTTCATTACATTGGGGAATTTCCTAATTTGTAGTTACAGCAATAAATCTCTTAACAGTCATTTAGGACCTATTTGTTCTTCTCTCAAATGTTTCTTTATCCTCATTTTTATCCCCAAGTATTCATAGAAAACAATATCTCCTCAGTTTCTGTTTTGTAAGGGGGCTGATGGTCAAAAAGGAGGGTTTGGTCCCTTTGTCAACATGACAGCCTTTGAATTCAGGCAGACCAGCACAACCAGCTGCAAATGTGAGAAGCGAATGCTGTGTTGGGTGAACTTGCATTTCGTTATAGTGGCAGTAACACTTCAGATTTCTGCTGCAAGTGTATTTTTGATGTTCTCTGTAACTGCCTGTGCCATCTCCCAGGAGCAGCTGGGGAACCCGTGCTCTTCTCACCAGTGTCACTTCTTGGTGATGGCCTTGCTGTCTGTCACAGAAACTTTCTTTGGCACTGTGTGGCTTGGGTAAAGGGCAATGGCAAGATATTCCTTGAGGTCTTCCATAATAATATGCCTGAGTAACTGCCCCCGGCCTTTATTGCCTACCAAAGCCCCCCCGAATTTGGAAATGTGAAGGCCAGTTGTTTTGCCAATGTTAAACATGATCAATCACAAAGGAATCAATTCCCAGTGGAGAAGCTTCTCTCTGTATGGAGCTTCCTGTTAACACTGCTCTTTTGTCCTCCTTCCCTTAACAAGCTGGAGAGCAATCTCAGTCATTTCACAGCAGAGACCTGTTTGCCTTATCCTGTCTGGTACCTGCTGGGGTGTTCCCTGGCTGGGTTTCTGTGCAGACAGGTGTTTGTCACCCTTTGTGTCTGTGCTGCTATGGCAGGCCCTTTTTGGCTCAGTTGTCTCCAGCTTTCTCAGAACTCCATTATTATTATTTGCTTGCAAAACAACAGTGGAGTGGACAGGTAGATTTCTCCTCTCCCCTTAGGCTGCAAAGGGAGTAGTAATCTACTTCTGCATTTCTATCTCTTATAAAGTAGGTGTGCTTCCCAGATAAGGAATTCTTCCTTGTCTTGGATGTACATTGTGTGCTTCTGTGTGTCATCCCTTCCACTGCTTCAGTAACTGTGCATTTGTTCAAGAGTAGGAGCACTGGACAGCCCTGCTGGGCTCAGCTGGTTCCTTTCACCACGTTGTTTGCTATTTCATAAGATTTGTTTGTCTCAAATCTTCTACCACTAAAGTTACAGGTCTGCCTGCTTAAATTGTCTTTCCATTTAAAATTTTAATCACTCCATAGTAATGTGCTCCAGGGTGATTTCAGCAACTGATTTTTTTCTGTTCTGTGTTTGAGTTTGTTGAGTAATCTTTTTTGTTTGTTTGTTTGTTTTTTTTGTCACAGCATCTGTGGAATGAATACCTGAGCCCCACCACTGATGGTTATCCATGCCTAGAGAAGCTGGGTCTTACAGGACCAGGAGTACATGGCACCTGTTTCTAACAGAGCTTCACCCCAAAGAGTGAGTGGCCACTGCTAGCAGCTCTCTCTCCTGCTGGAGAGGGACTGAGCAGCATTCTGAATTACTGGTTGTGCTGTAAACTCTGTGCTTTGGCAGAGGAAGGAACTCGGTTGCAGAACTGAGCAGTCTCCATAGGGATGACTTTCCTCTCAGTAACATGACTATTCCCATCCTTTGAATTTTGCTTTGGTCAGTAGGTCTCACAATTCACCATTGGTTTAAGATTATAACTAATAAATATTGCAGAAGTCTGTTGTGAAGACACTGAATCAACAGTATTAGAGAAGACTATTCTGTTGGAAGTTTGTAGCTCTGAGCGTGCTGTATTTTGAATGGACACAAGTTTTTCCATCTTTTGCAAAGAAGTCATTGGTGAGGTTGGATCATCAGTTCTTCAAATTCAGTGTGAAACCTGCGGTTCATGGTGCCTTTCCAGTAAATAGTTTTACTTTCACAGAGACTTATTTGGGGATAATGGGGTCTAAAGACATCCCACTCCTGCATGGTGTTGGTTGGTGCCAAGTACAGACCAGGTAACCAGCTTTGTGGCAGAGCTCTGTCATGTGCCAGCACTACCACCTTTTCCTTTCTTTAAATGTTTTACTTTTCTCATTCCTGTTGAGGGCAGGGGGTACTGGTGGTGCTGATCCTGGTTTTGAAGGTGTTTCAGCCTGGCCTCTCTGAGATGAGGGCTGGCTTCCTGGCACCACTCCTGGCCTTGGGCACAGTACCGATCCCTGGGGCACAGGCTGGTGCCACAGTCCCCCCAGTGTCTGTGGTTCTGCTCGGCCCCTGAGCTGGGCTGTGGCTGCCCAGGCACAGGGCTGGTGCCACAGTCCCCCCAGTGTCTGTGGTTCTGCTCGGCCCCTGAGCTGTGCTGGGCTGTGGCTGCCCAGGCTGGAGGGAGCCCTGCTTGTGTCCCCAAGGGCCTGGGGACAGCAGCCATGCCATCCAGGGCAGTGTGGGCAGGACACTGACAGCTCAGTTGTGGATAAATGCTGCCTTTTAAGGTGACCATAAATGACAAGTGAAGAGACTGCTGGATTGTTCCTGGGCATTTCCTTCCTTTGGCTCAACAAGAGGATGTTGACAGGCAGCAACAGCATCAGTGTTAAAAACATAAGAAGGGAACAAGGCAGTGCCTGTGTGTGTTTGCTGTGCTGAGCGTGAGTGTGCTGCTTTGGAGTCTGCATTAACAGAGGGCTGCCGTTGAGACACACAGAGCAAGATTTTGACAGTTCATCAGAAGGTGTGCTGAGATTTATTTGAAGTTAACTCACAGCATTACTGTAGAGAAACAAGTTACAAACTGTATTTGCCATCGAGTTTTTATTGCGCTTTTGTTTGACAAAAGAAGTGGGGTGTTACACACTTCCCCTAACAAGGTACATGCAAGGTAGATTTTTGAGCCTGCTTTTGCCCCTCCTTGCTGGGCATGTTCACATTTGCTCTGACATTTGCAGCTTCACCTGCTGGGTCCTGGGAGAACTGAATAGAGAATGTAGCAGGTGAGCTGTGAAAGGGAAAAAGAGGTTGAACTCCCTGTAGAACTCCTGTGCCTTTGCTGAAAAGCTCCATTTTAAGCTGTTTGAATTTGAAGTGGCCTCTCACAAATAGGCAAAAAATGCAATTGGGTGGAGACACATCCTCTTCCATCTGTAATTTGTGCTGCTGTCTGTGATGTTCAAACTGGCAGCTGCCTTGGAGCACCTTGCTGAAATGGTTCATTTTCAGGTAGCAGAAATGGTATGTGTGCCAAGGATTTTCAGTTCCTGTGCTGGAGTAATTGGGGTGTTTGTGGGTTCCTCCCTTTCCAGCAGGTCAGGTCCAGAGCCTGGTCCTGCCCAAGGGCTTGGGGCCGTTCCTGCTGGGGCTCTGCTGCTTCCTCTGCTGTGCTCGACAGCACTCGGAAGGCTCAGTTCAATAATAGCTATCTGAAATTGTATATATTTTTATGGAGCTTAAGTAAGGCATTCTAAAAATGGCAAGATAGCCTGTGACTGCAGTTCCTGGGTAAGCGTTACATGGAAGGGGGATCCAAGCAGTGGAAGTGCATTCTTTGCTGCTGGTGTCATCCAGGAGTGTATTTCCTGAGCTGGTGTATTGAAGCACTCCTGGACTTGCAGAGAGCAAGCAAGAGCAGGCTTTCTTGAGTCTGCAAGTGGAAATCCCCTGAAACAGTAATTAAGTGTTGTATTTTTGTAAGGCTGAAAATTGTGTAATATTCCAACTCCCCTCTGTTACTGAGAGGCTTTGCTTTTGATTGCTGTGTTTTAACTCTTTCTTCTGAGCTTTGTGTTACAGCACAGGGAGAGTAACGGATGAAGTTCATAACTTTACTGGTGGTAGAGTTTTTAGTTGCATATATCAATATTAATTGTTAACTACACATCTAAATCCTAGCTGTGAGCGCTTAGTTTTTTTCTATTTTATACAGTTCTGCAATGATCTAAAGAATGAAGTTAGTTGGAATTTGGAGGGGGGGAAGAGGCACCCCAGTATCCCATTTAGAGGAGACAGCAACACTTAAATAATTAATGTCATTGATATTGCCTGATCCTGGCAGGAAGACAGCAGTACCTCTTAAATGTTATCCTTGGTTATTGTTTTGTCTTTCTTGCAGTGACTTCAATATTTCAGCTGTTATCATTTTTCCCCATAGTCTCTGCTTTGTATCCAAACACAGGCAACTTCTGCATAAAATTTGCATTGCTTTGGTTGCTTTTTTCTGACTTTTCAATTGATCCAACTTGAAATCGGTTGCATAAAACTTCGGTGTAGCAGACCAGGAAGATTGTTCATTTTTGGTGCAGTGGGAAATGGAAAATAAGCAAGAGGGACAAATGAGATATTTTATTTTTCCTCTCCTTGCCCCAGGAAAGTGCTTTGATTACAGGCATCCCAGCGCTGTGTTTTCCTCAGAGCTGTTGTTTTGCTGGTTGTCTCCTCTGCTGGGTTTGTACCTGCTTCTCTGAAGGACTTGGTCCCCTCTGTCTCCCCACGTGGTGGGCAAGGCTTCACCTTCAAGGTATTTCTCTAATGCTCTTGTCATAGAGCCAAATTAGGTAGACTTGGTATGGTCTGCTCTTGCCAAGCCTGTGCTCTCTCCTAACTCTCAAAGTTCTAGTGCCTGGCACTGGTTTTGGTGTGCTGAGCTTGCCCTGCTCAGGAATTAGCATGTGACTAAACTGTGGGGCAGGGAACTAAAAGGTAGAAATGAGGATGATGTTGTTGTGACCAGTATTGAGATTCCTTTGATCTGACCTTCTAAAATACATTTGAGGCCTATTTTCAGTCCTTCAGGAGCCAAGGCAGGAAAGCTCTAAGCGCATCTCCAGCTGGTAAACTGTGACAGAACTGCGTGCCTGCAGCAGATTTTACAGGAAGAGATCTTTTTCACTGCAAGAAGTAAATCACCTCTTAGCACCTCGTCGTGCTGCATGAGGATGCAGTTCTGCTGCCCAGCAGGAAGCCTGCGAGTGTTGCTCCGAGGGTTGCTCCTGGTTTTACCTGAGCATCAGTGAACAGGAGCCGTTTGCCTTCACTCAGTGTTTGTTTTGCTTCTTAACCATTTCCACGCTTAATCTTCATTCCTCAATATACAGTTTTCTATCCCTCTGATTTTTTTTGTTGCTGTGTGCATTTTGCACTGTGGGGGGCATCTGCTTTGGAGTGTGGTTACAACTATTGACTATATTTAATGTACCATGACCATACTTTCCCCCCCGGCACTTCTGCAGAAAGTCTGCCTGCCTGGTCGGGTGCTTTAACCTGAGTCTGCCCAGTTTATGGCTGTGTTTGTGCCACCCAGCCCTGCCGTGGGGAGGCACGTGGGTCACTTGGGTGGGAGCAGGTCGTGTGGGCTTGTGTTTGTCAACACTGACCCATTCACTTCACTTGGTGCTTTTCCTCGGGTTACTCAGTTCTCTTTGATCTCCTCTAACTATGATGTCACTTGTAAATTTTGGTGCTTCACAGCCCTTCATCTCTAAAGTATTAGAAATACTGAATTCTCTGTAGGGTCAGTTTTGTGTGATCCTACTGCCAGTACGTTAAGTTTTTAAGGGTGAACAAAGTCAAATACACCTCAGAAAAGTAATACCAATAATACCTCTTCTTTGGGAGACTGGAGAACTGATGGATGTATTGGTAATTTTGGCCTAAAAAGCCAGATGCTTGTTGTCTAATTCATATAGTCTGTCCCTACGTGCAGGTTTTTTAGTGTCTTGCTTGGAGAGCAGAAAAGGAGAGAGCTCCACTTGCTGAAATGTAGAAGTTTGCAGGTAGAGCATTCTTGGCAGCAAACAGAGTTTTGCTGGGCAGTTGTTCCAGAGCAGAAGGAAGAGTAAACTATGGTTTAGTAATTGATAAAACTTCTTTGTAGTAAAACCTGTTGCTAACCCATAGCCATGTTTATTGAGTGATATTACTCAATCTGTCTTTATGGAAATCAGGAATTTGGCATTTCTGTGGTAGCCATTTGACTAGGGAATTCCATAGGCAACACTGAAGAACTTGTAAATGCATCCTGAGTGAATGCAGGTGTTTCAGCATCATCGGTTTCTAATGTTTGCAGGGACGTGGTTGGCTGGTTGTCCCTCCCAGCCCCGGGTCAGCTGGTGCTGGTTGGTGGCTCGTTCCTGCCCCACAGCTCAGCCTGCAGAGGTGGAGCCTGTGCTGTCACTGAGTGCTCCTGGCTGTCCTGGGGGAAACCACTGCTGGGGTGGGTGCTTTGTAAAGGCAGGATGCGGCAGGGGTGGTGTCCAGCTGCAGTGACACACTTACACCACATCCCCGAACACTGGCATTGCCAAACGGGGAGCTGTGGGAATCTGTAACTCTCCAGCTGTCTTTTAAAGCTGGAGTTGTAGCTGATAATTTTTACCGTTCAGAAAATGGTTTGTTTGGGTTTTTTTCATGTATGCTATATGACAAAATTGAGAAACATACTTTTATAAATGCATATAAAATAGATTTAGGTTGATAATGCTTCCTGTTGAGGCGTGTAATCACAGTGGGGTTGGATCAAGGGTTGGACTTGGTGATCTCAGAGGTCTCTTCCAACCCAGCTGATTCCATGATTGCATGTCTGCCTACAGTTGGTGTGCATTATCTCTAGCAGTAAGAGTCACACTTCAGCAATAATTTTGCAGGGCTAGGAGAAAATCCAGGTGGCTATCGAATAGCAGGTGCAGCCATGGTTGTGCTTGGTAGTGGTTGTATCCCTTGTACAGCTGTTTGTGTGAGCAGGTGTGGCTGGGCTGGGTGCAGGGCAGCAGGGCTGGCAGCACACCTGTGTGCAGGTACTTGGCTGGCACAGTTTGCACGTTACTGTGACATTCATCCTGAATGACTTCATTCCCCAAACTGAGTCTGTTCCAACACCAAACTGACAACTTGTGCTTCTGTGCATGGTTGGATGAATAATCGATGAATGTCCTTGTCACCTGACAGTCTGTTTGGAAAGCCTGAAATCCTACTGTGATGCTGCATGTCCCTCCTCCCCCTCAGTCTGCAGGAGGATGAGACTGGACTTTATCCCTCGAGATCAATCTGTTGTCTGTGCTGCTCTGCAGAGCTGGCTTTGAGCACTGTGCTCGATGAGGCTGCCCTGGATGGTAGTGGGTTCGGGTACCTCGGCAGAACGAAGGAACACAGGCTGGGATGGCCCAAAGGAAAGGTTCAGATTTGAGCTCTCTGGTTTCTTTTAAGTCATGGAGCCCTGTTGGCTGAAACTACTGAAAACTCTGTTTATTGCCCTTTAGCTGTGGGTGCTTCTTACACTTGCAAAGTGTGAACACGCTCCAGACATCCTTCAGATGACAAGGAAGGTTCTTCTCAGGTGAGCTCCAGACAGTGCCTCGGGCCTTGAAGGATGTGGTTGTAAATATGCCTTTATTCAAAATGGTTGTCTTGCTATACCTGCCTGATACCTTCTGGTAAATGGTTGGTTTGAAAGCTGTAAAAAATATTAGTCTCATGAACATGTTACAACTGGATATTTGGATATTTGTGGAGGTAGAATCTTGCCTGCTCACTGGAGTGAAGTTAAAGTATGTAGCCATCAGCCAAAAAAGAAACCACCAACAAAAAAACAACACAAAACAGCAGAACTGTTTTTTCCTAGGTGCTGTAGCAAAAATACTTTTATCCAAAAGCTAGGACAATAACTTTTAACATTTTCAAAAGGACATAGCACCAAATGCCTTTTGAACCTGCATGTATTTAAATTAAAAAAAAAAAAAGTGGAAAAATACATCCTGTAAAAAGAAGGGAAGAGGAAGAGACTAAATTTAGCAGTCAGTCAGTTAAACACCTCTCTCACGTTCCTCAGGCAGTGGATCTGGCAGGTGGAGGTTCCCTGTTCACTGTGGGACTGGGTCTGCACAGCTGTGCAGGTGGGTTCTACCCTGTCATTACAGAGGTCAGTTTCTTCCATGTTTTCATCAGATAATAATTTTAGTTCCCTGGTTTCATCCTTCAGTCCTCATGAATAAAACTTGTGCACTACTAATGTCTTTAAAGAAAAGGGATCTCTGAACTGTGAACTAATAGCTATGAACTAATTTTTTGAGGGATGAAATCTGGTTGCTTGTTTTCCAGCAATAGATCAGTTATCCATACCCAAAGGAGTGAGTAGCATTAAGTCCAAGGAGCATCTCCAGTGGGTAAATCTCAGCCTTGTGTAAGAAAAAAAAGGGGTTTTCTCATGGACTCCTCTCAACTTTCTCCTCATACCTGATTTTAAGGCTCTCATGGAACCTGCACTTTGCTGTTTGCTGTTCCTGTAAGGTGAGATGAGAACCTGACCTGACTGTGTGAGTGCCTTTGCTCAAGCAGAGTGCCTGGGCAGAGCTGTGGGGTGGGAATGGGCCCTGGAGGGCATCTCCCTGCTCCTGCCACCCAGCTCAGAGCCTGGCAGGAGGTCGGGCTGAATGAGCAAACTCCTTTGTTAGCTCAAGTGTGTGCCTGAGAGTTTGTAGGATCAGAGCCAACAGTTGTCTAGTCCTGAAATCGAGATTAGAAAATGAGGAACTTTGCCAAGAAATGTGTTAATTGAAGGAACAGCAGTTAAAACAACTGCCTGTGTGAAAGGGTGTAGTTCTCTAATTACATCTCTTACACTGAGATAGATGCACATTCAACACTGACACCTTCACTACTAATTAATGTGATTGATTTTTATCTGGGTGTTGTTATTAGATATCCAATACTGGCTATATTTTCTGTTCCGATGAATTTGCACACTTTCCAGCCACTTCAGATGGATGTTTTCTGGACTAGTTTGTTACAGAAGTTTCCTGCTGATGGGATGAAAAGTTATTCACAGTGAGAAGCGAGTGACAGAGGAAACCATGAAAAAGACAAACTGAGATTGTCTCACTGCTATGCTCATTATATCATATTTTGTAGTTTTTAGTCGGGTTTTAAGCACTCATTTAGACAACATCAGTTAAGAGGAAACAGCACTGCATTTTTGTAGTGTATAGTACATTTTTGGGTTTGTGGCACATCACAAAAGCTTGAAAAAGTTAAGTGCTTTCTTTAAAGTATGTAGCAAAAAAAGTGCTTTGCTTTCCCTCATGTTTTAAAGTAAATGAAGAAGTCTCACTTGTTTGGTAAATACTGCACTGATTTCAGGGTTTTAAGACATAACTTATCTTTTGTAAACTGTAGTTGGACCTTTGGAAAGGTCTGGAAATACAGAAGTGTGGCCATGATGGCATGCTGGAAGGGCTTGGCTCTGCTGGTGCACACACCTTTGCTGTCTCTATTATAATGTCCTTAGCTCAGCTCAGGAGTTCTTGCACTTCTGGATTCTCCCCATCCCAAGGAAACAGGGGGAGAGGGGGCTGGGCCACACAGGTTAAACCACAACACACTTAAATAGTTTTTTAATTTATTTAGAGCTGCAAACATGCATAACTCTGCATAACTGAGAATTCTGTGCTGCTTAATTTATTTAAAAGCTTGGCTTTATTGCCCTGTATTTTTTCATTCTACCCTGGACATGCCAAGCCAGGCAGGCACTCCCCTGTTCCATACAGGTGGAGCACACTGAGATTATGGCCCAGCAAGCAGCCACTTCTGAGAGAAACCCATGTGTGACTTGTGACAGTTTTTGAGATTTGTCCTTTTGATTACTTAGCAAATATTTCTAAATGAAGGAAAAGCATGACTGGGTAGTTTTATTACTTTGAGATATGCTTGCAAATTTAACAGTTCATTTAGAAAGCTGAAACACTGAGTGTAGTAATAGAAGAACTGTGGAAAGTGATATAAAAGATCAGGTATGACATGAAGAATTGTGGCAAATATTCTGTGCTTCTTTGGGTTATTACTGCTTGATGAAAGAGTTGGTTTTTAGAAGTAAAACCTTAACGGAACCATTTTCATTTTCTAAAACTGTAAACTTGCATCTTTGACATTTCAAAATGCTGTTATACAACTATTAGGGTTTGGTTTTTATTCTGCTTACTCAATTGCTATTTAATGGGTTCTGCAGAGCAAGGTCCTTGAAGCCGTGGGGGTGCACCCACCTGATGGGCAGCCTTTGTCTCTGCAGGCCTGACAGAATAAAACCAGGGTTTCAAACACTGCCAGGTATGGCTGGTTATTCATTGTGGCACCTGGGAAGCCAAGCAGTGTCTAACGATGCTTTATGCCCAGCAGTAAGTGCTGTTACAGTTGCAGGAGCTCACCGTGCTCTCCCCCAGCCTTGCACACCCACGAGTAGTGGGGTGGGACCAGGAGTTCTGTGCGGAGACCTGGGGTGCCCTGGCTGTGCTGGGAGGGAGGGAATGGGCACCCTGGGCTGCAGAGCCTGGGGAGGAGGAGGAGGACAGTGTGGGGTGGTCCTTACAGTGCCAGGTGTAGGGGAGGGAATGGGCACCCTGGGCTGCAGGGCTTGGGGAGGAGGAGGAGGACACAGTGTGGTGTGGTCCTTACAGTGTGAGGTGTAGGGGAGGGGTGTACAGTGGCTCTTGGTGCAGCTGAACCAGCCCTCTCCAGTGTCCCTGTGCTGTCCTGGCACCAGAAACCTGGCGGTGCTGGGTTTGTGCAGTTCCATTTCCCTCGTTCCAGAAGATAAATGCGATATGGATGTACAGTGAGAACAGGCTCATTTCAGTGCACAGGACAGGGCCAGACTCCCTGTGTTATACCTGCAAGGTGCTGAGGGGAGGAAGAGTCCTGCCCCAGAAGTGGCTGATTCTCAGTCAGGGTCCTGTTCTGATGTGTTTGGGAAGCAGCTTTTCCTTCTCCTTTTGCAGTGGTAGAAGCTGGTGGGTGACCAGGCTCCTGCACCTCTGGCTGTCCCTGTGACTGCTCTGCTGCCTCTCATCACTCACTGCACTTGAATTCCCCTGAAACTGGGTGAATCCCTCAGTGATGTGAAGCTGCACATGGGCTGTGTCACCAGCATTTTAAGCAGGCTGGAATGGTGTGGTTAATAAAGATCCCCTGCTTGGAGAGGCTCATGGGCCTGGGCAGGAGCCATCCCTCTCATGGTGTATGAGCCACTGTACAGAAAGCAGAGTGAAAGTGCTTGTTCTTCCACCATCCCTCTCAGTGTGCACTCACCCTGCCTGCCCAGCCTGCCCATGGCAGCACAGCACCCCTCTGACAGCACCATGCTGTCCCTGTGCCAGGGCAGAAACGTCCCAGGAGACCCGTGATCCCTCCAGGGGCAGCTCCAGAGCCCTTCAGACCCCCAGTCAGGGCGATGCAGCCCTGCAGCACAGGCATGCCCTGAGCTCGGGTGTTGCCACATATCTGGGGCACTGTGTGCCCTGTGCCCACTCAGGGGGTCATGGCTAATGCAGGGCTGGGCTGAGGGGTCTCACAGGGGGTTTCCAGCCTTGGGACCCATTTGCAGCGTATGTGTGTCCCCACTCTTTGTGGAATGAGGGAAATGGGGAAGAAACCTGTGTTTATAGTTGTCTGCTCTAGGAATATTGAATGAGTTTGTTCTGAAAATCTAAAGTGAAATATGGACTACTTGTAGCATTAGACCTTACAAGCTTCATTTGCAGAAGCTACATGGATGCCACCTACTTGCTATTTTCAAACCATTACACACACCTCATAACCATCTCTGTAGTATTAGTTAATAGTGACTTTGATAATTGAACAAATGAATGACGTTCTTGCATGGACTGGAATTGCTGGTGCTCTGCCTCCGCAGTAATCAGCTCGGGATTCTTGGAAGCTGATCCTGTCAGTCCTTTCCCTGCTATCCATAGCCCAGAGCAATTGCTTTAACTTCAGTATTTTAATTTCCTCTTTTGCAAAAAGAGCCCTAGAAGCATTATTCCCATTATGTTTTTATTACCATAATTAGTCTCTTCCGCGGTTTGCTGCTGACAGCAGAGCATTCTGCTGTTGCCTGTCATTCTGTGCTGAGCACTGCATGTGGTACACTTGGACTGATCCTGCATGTTCATCATGGTTAACACTGGTGTTTTTCATGCATCCTGAGTTTTGCTAGTTTTAGTAGCCACCACAAAATAGTGTTTTTAAAAATAATCTTTAAATGTTGTGCTGCCTGTTTGCTTCTGCCCAGCCCTCATGTTCTGTGGGAGATTCTGGTCTGTGCTCATGAAGGTGAAGCACCATCAAAGCAACGTACATTGATATTAGTAATGCAAAGTTCTCTGCTAATTTGGTTAAGTTTGGGAGGTTTTTAGCAAAAAGTATAAGATAATTTATAATCCTGAAAACTTGAATTTTAAACCTCACTGGCTCAAAACATTAACTATCTTAAAACTCTTGTTTTTGCAGGCAAAATGCCAGCCCCTGAGCAGAGCCCGCTGGTGGAGGAGGTGCTGCCACAGCCAGCGCAGGAGGTGCCCACAGGCCCAGGCATGGAACCAGAGACTACTGCCACCACCATTTTGGCTTCTGTGAAGGAACAGGTGCCTGCTTTGTGTTCAGCAGTTCCTCAGAGCACAGTGTGTGTGGAGTTAACCACTGACTGTTACTGCATTGCTGGAAAAACACCCCTGCTTGTTTCTATAATGTGTTGCCCAGCATCAGTGTGGTATATTTTGTGTATCAGTCTGAATACAAGGGGTTGAGTTACCTGCATTGAACAGGAGCATTGTTCTGCTGCTCTGTGTCCCTTGGAATGTCTGAATTGTGTTGTAAGTGAGACTGGAAATGCAGGTTTAGTGTTGAAAAAGGAGAAAAGGTGGTGTTGAGTTGATGGAACTTTGGAACCAGTCCTTGTACCTCCTGCAGGGCAGTGTACAAGCTATAGAGACCTGCACATACAGATGGGTGTGATTAATTGTATTTTTACTAGAGAACAGGCTTAAACTTTGAGTTTGGTTTCAGTTATCAGTACCAAGGTATTAATATATTTTCAATCTGCAACACATTTATGGGTGTGTATCTAAAGTGATAGTCTCTATAGGAAAAATGAAATTGTGTTTGCAGTCAAGTTCAGCCTTAATTTGTAAAGATCATTCAAGGGCGGAAAAATTGCAGGTTTATGAAGAATCATTCTGATTAAAGTTTTTATTGGTGTTTTGGATTTTTTTAAGAACACAGAGAAGTGGTAGTTTGGCTTTCATTGTATCAGAATGAGAAATAATGATGATCTTTCTTGGCTTAATACACAGTTTGTAACATCTGAATTTCAGAATCGATCTGCTTTGCTGTCTCTGTTTCTCAGCTTCCTGTAAGATGAATCAGTGAGTGATTCAAGATGGTAACTCTGAATGCAAACACTTGATGTGTTCAGTCTCATGTAGTCCCATAACTGTATCAGAGCTGTGACTGCTGCGCTGTCCAGGCAGGATCTCAGTGCCCAGAGCAGTGTCAGGGATTGCTGGGCTGTCCAGGCAGGATCTCAGTGCCCAGAGCAGCGTCAGGGCTGGGATCTCCAGGCCATCTGCAGGATGTCACTGCCCAGGGTGGCTCTGTGCCGCCCACTGCAGCACTTGTGGCTCCCTCTGAGACTGCAGTTGGGGCAGCACTGTCTGTAACAGCTTCACACACAAGTGTGCAGTAAAAGGTGTTTGTTAGTGTTCCCTTCCTCACTCAAGCAATGCTTTTGTCTTTTTATAGTCTTAAAGAAAAGATTATAATGGAATATTTCTTCATTTCAAAAATGAGGTTAAAACTTTCCCTCCTTTCCATTCATAAAAGGACTGTTAGATACGTGAGGTGCCACACAACTAAATCTGATGAAAACTTAAAAAAATTGTAATTGTCACTAATTGTTAGCATTACACAAGCTTGAGAACCGGAGCCTTACTGTGAAAGGCACAGACACAAAATGAGTGTGAAGGGAAGAAGATGTAAATTGTACTTCACTCTTGGAAGTGATAACATGAAAGAATTAAGAGCTGAACTGCTGCTTTCTGGGATTTTTTCTGTTGATAATAATTATGGACACTGACATGTTCAACACCCTTCCTGTGTGGCAGAAAGCCCAGAACAGAATATTTCCAGTGCAGTTCTTTATTAAGCTTGAACAGAAACTACTACACTGTTTGCTGTGGCCCAGCTTCCTTTGGTGCAGGAATTGCTGTGAGGTGCAGCAGGTCAGTGTTTGTAAAACTGAGCTGCCACACCCTGACTTCAGCACTCCAGAAACACTGCAGTGGAAACACGGTCCAGAAAAGTCTTTATTATTACTTGTAAATTTGGCAAGATTTTAACTTACTAGAAACTTTTAAAAGTACTATTGTAGTCCCAAAATAGATAAATATATTGAATAACTTTGTTCAGCTTTCTGCCATAGCAGAGGTACAATAGCCATGATTATATAAAAAGATGCACTCATGAACACTGCATGCCACTTTAAATAAACTCTACATTTGTTCCTTTTTTCTATTATCCCCAATTAGTTTAAAACAACTGTTTTACCAAACTGGTGTGTGTCCCCTGAGCTCCGAGCAGACCCTCACTGAGTCAGGTGTCAGACAGAGGGGTAAATCTCCCTTGGTTGTGTTTTAGGACAGAAACATTTCAATTCACTCTCAGTGTTGTAAAATAATAGATGCAGAACAAGTGTAACTTGTGATGGAATTTACATTACTACACCTTTGTGCTTTACTGAGAAAGCTCAAGTTCCAGGGCACAGGGGCAGGAGCAGAGGGCACGGCCTCAGGCTGGGCCAGGGCAGGGGCAGGGGGCACAGCAGCAGGAATTGCTGCATGGAAAGGGTGGGCAGGCACTGGCAGGGGCTGCCCAGGGAGGGTTGGAGTGCCCAGCCCTGGAGGGATTTAACACCCCTGTGGATGTGGCACTTGGGGACATGGTTATGGTGGCCTGGGCAGTGCTGGGGGGGTTGACTCAGAGATGTCAGAGGGCTTTTCCAAGCCCAGCCATGCATGATTCCATGGCTCCCTGGTGCCAGGGGCAGTGGCAGGAGCAGCCCTGGTACCTCCAGGATCCTCTCGTCGTCAATCTCGTTGAAGACGGTGCCGTTGATCTGGTTGGGCTTGAGGGCGACCCAGTTGAAGACGGGCATGCGGAACTTGGTCTTGATGGGCTTCTTGATCTTCACAGCTGCAGAGAGAGGAGGGGAAACCACAGGTGCCCTAAGGACTGGCTGCAGAACACCCCACACGCCCAGGGGGCAGCTCTCCAGTTGGCATTTCAGCACTGGACAAGTGGCCAGAGCCGAATTATCCCACTGGAGTCTTGGGAAGGTGTCGCTGCCTCGAGAGGCAAATGGGGCAGGGAGGGTGTCCCAGCCCGGAGCTGCTCAGGCCGAGCCTCTGCAGGCCTGGACTAACCCCAGAGGCTGGGAAAACTTCCCTGAAGGAAATCTGGGATTGGTTTATTCCCACAATGTCCCTGGATCGATTTAAAAGCCCAGGATTTAAACGCCCCAGAAAATGGAGACGGGGGTCAAATGTAACCCTGCCCTGCTGCTGGCAGAGCCCACCCCTGGCAGAGCCCACCTGTGCCAGCTGTGGCACTAAACAGGTGCCAAGAAGGCAAACCAGCCCCTTCCCAAGGGTGTGGGGACACTGCAGAGGGGCAGAGCTGCTCCTCCCCAGGTTTGTTTTTCCAAACCTGGGTTTACCAGGGCTGAGAAAAGGGGTTTTAATTCCTGTGCTGTGCAAATCCATCAATTAAAGCAATTCAGGAACTTTACAGTCATTCAGGAACTTCAACAGAGGAGCTACGAAATGGAGCCTGAAAATTAAACTTGATTACTTTCATTAATTTGTGAGCAGAGAAGGAACAGCAACATGGGAGCAATGAAACCAACCCTTCCCTATTCCTGTTCCTGTTTCTATTCCTGTTCCTATTCCAACAGGTCTGGAAGGTGAATAATGACTGATTTCTGTAGTTCAGTTCCCATTTCTTTGGACTTCACTGGAAACATGAGGCTGGTCCTTGCTACCAACTCAGGGTGTTCATTAAAGTGCTCAATTAATCAACCTCTTGCTCCTGAGTTACCTCAAAACCCCTCTGTTTCTCTGCAAACATGAAGCACAAACCCTGGTCCTCCCTCTCCAGTGCTGGGACCAAAGAGCCAGGAGTGGACACCAGGGAACACCCCCAACACTGCACTGGGCATTGGGAGAATTCAGTTTGTGCAGCTGGAAGGCAGAAACCCACGTGGCCAACTTGGGCTCATCTCCACCACACACTTTTACTCTGCTTAATTAATGAGCTTACTTAAAATAATTCCTAAAATAAATTCCAAAAGCTTTGAACACCCATGAAAAAAGCAGGAAGCTTGTGCATAAATTAGAATGTCATTAACTGCTCTTGGGTTATTCCAGGACAGGGAAGGGAGCTGATGCCTCGTGGGCCAGACCCCGATGGAGCTCCAGATCCCTCCTGAGCTCCAGATGTCTCCAGCTTCCCTTCCTCCTCCATCCCAAATGCTGGGGGTGGCACCTCCCCAGGGCTGCCCCTGCCCCCCTGCCCACCCCAAGGCCCTGCACACACAGACACAGCACAGAGGGGAGAGCAGAGAGCAAATACTTAGCAGGAAGCCACCTACAGAAGAGCTTGATGGGCCCATCTGAGCAGAGGCAGAGAGAGCAGAGAGAGAGTGTTAGTGATGGGCACAGGGCACAGCTGGCACTGCCCCCAGC
>JAOXXN010000102.1:38606961-38629158 GCA_026770055.1 Myrmophylax atrothorax
AGCCCCCCCGTTCGGCAGCCTCGCCCGTTCAGCAGCCCCCCCGTTCCCCGGCTGGCTCTGACCCTGTTCTGTCCTAGGCGTGGGCCACCTGCAGCGCTCCTGCAGCCAGCGCAGCACCCTGGGGTACCAGCGGAACAGCTTCGGGCTGCTGGCAGAGCCGCTGCGCGCGGTGCCCGTGCGGCTGCCCGAGCCCGGCTACGGCCGCGCGCTGCCCGCGCCCGACGGCGGCACCACGCGCTCCCCGTCCATCGACAGCATCCACAAGGACCCCAGGCAAGTGTCCTGCACGCGCTGGGGACGGTTCAGGCACAGCTCGTGCACGTACTCGGCTCTCCACCTCTGTAACAAACAGACTGCCTGTTGCAGTCAGAAAGAGCAGCTGTTCCCCATTTTGTTACTATTACATTTTTCTTTCATGCTTGTTTTCCTGGAGAAGTTATTACAGGAAATACTAACAAATTTCATGAGATTTGACTGGAGTATTCCAAATATTTTTTAGTAAATCTGCAGAGGAACCTGTAATATTGTAGTGAGTTTTCTCATTATATGAATGAGATCAGGGCTTGAAAATTCCAAAGTACAGACCTAGTTTATTTGAATGAATTTTTCATGAGCAACCTGCTTAAATTTCAAAACAAAGTAAGTTTGGAAATGATTTATAAATGTGCCATTTTGAAAGCGAACACACATATTTTTTAAATAATTACTGTTTTGATGTTGGAAATGTCTGTGCACAGTGTGGGACAGTGACAAGGGTAATACTGTCATTGCCATTTACTCCATAGTGAACGCTTGTGTTTGAACCTGGGACTCTCAAAGGCCAGGCCATGCCCAGCTTGGGGGGCCTGACAGCACTGAGTATGTTCAGAGTGGGTTGGGACAGGCAGGAATCCTGGTCCCTCCTCAGGCTGCCGGTCCCTGGAGCAGCTCCCAGGCCCTCCTGGCTGTGGAAGCACATGGCACATCCTGCTGGGCAGAGGGCAGGAGCTGGGACAGCTGCTCCTCGGAGAGCAGGGCTCAGCCGTGCCTGGGGGCTGTCCTGGGGCACGCTGGGCACCAGGGAAACCTGGAGCAGAGATGGTGAGGTGGAGCCTCACGCTGAGTCCCTGGGCCTGCCCACAGCACATCACAGCACCAGGCAGCTCCTCCAGTCCGGCCTGCCCTGCCGTCCTGACAACAAAAACACTGCTTTAATGGGTTTCCTTGTTCTATTTATTGGTGGAAATTGATATATTTCTCTTTTTTTAATGGATTTTGAGAGACTGGGTTAATTTCTTTCAACTGAGTGGTACATTCATCCAAATGATGTTAATAGGATAATCTTAGCTCTAAGTAAAAAAGAAAACTCTGGCTACAGGCTCTGGCATGTGGCAACAAGAGTTACATGTAACAGGGGTGCTTCACATTCATTGCAAAGAACTTTAAAGAAATGCTGCCTCAGTTGTCACTGCTGATGCACCTTCTTAGCTTGTGATCTCCCAGTGGAATAGTTTTTACCTTCCATTTAATCTGTTCCAGTTTCTGATGTGCATATCCTGCTGTGGCAGGGACCAGGGAAGTGTCTCACAGCCCCAGAGCAGGCTGTTGGGAAGCACCACTCTGGAATGAGAGGGAAAACAACTAGTTTTACTTGAAAGGTAGTTTTCCCTATGGTTTTCTCTCATTAGCAAGGAGAAATGATCCTCTGAGTTGTTGAGCAGTTCAGAGTGGGCACAGAACTGAGTTTCCCCTTTGGATAAGTGTGAGTCCTGGGGAGACCTGACTGGCCAAGCCAACATCAACCTTGGAACAGCTCCCCAAGTACTGTTCTTGGAACATATTTTGCCTTTTATTTTTTATTTACTTGGATTTTTGAGCGTGGGAAAACTTGAGATACTACTTCATGGCCCCCGAAGTTCTCCTTTACAGAAGGCAGATTGCCCAGCAGCTGTTAATGACTGTCTTTCCAAACCTGTAAATTGGCCATGGTTGTGTTTCCTGACTTTTCTAGGATGGGTCTGCACAAAATCATGGTGGTTTAATGAAGGGTGTTTTATTTTGAGAATTTTAAATTTACAGTCCCTGAATAACTTTAATTGAACAGACTTCCTGCATCTGATCCTGACAATGACTCTTCAGGGTGTGCAGGTTTTGTTGAGGTTTAATTGGCTTCAGCTTAGGAAAAACATTGAGCACTGAGAGAAAAATGTTGCAGAAGAGATGTCCCTGAGCAGCACTGTTGATGGATGGGGTATAATTAACTTTTGGGGTATTTATGTAGGCTGAAGCATTTGAGTTGGTGTAACTTTAGTGTATATTTGTATTTGTGTGGCCCACAAGCCAAGGGAAGCCCACTGGATAGTGTCCTTGTCCAACTAGAACACTGCAAGGAGCTGTGCCTCGTTGTTGTCCCAGTGTGCCTGGTGTTCCTCCTTGCCCTGTTACTGCAGAACAAAATCAGAATTGCTGAAAAGATGCTCCAGTCCCTGCACTTAGTGAATACTCTGTGTGTGGGGGCTGATGCCTCTGTGCCCTGTCCCACAGGGAGTTCGCGTGGCGGGACCCGGAGCTGCCCGAGGTGATCCACATGCTGCAGCACCAGTTCCCGTCAGTGCAGGCGAACGCGGCTGCCTACCTGCAGCACCTGTGCTTCGGGGACAACCGCGTGAAAACAGAGGTGTGTGGGCACGGGGCAGGGCACCGGGCCCCTGGGGCTCAGCACAGCTCAGTGCCCGTTGCTGGGGTTTCTGTGAAACCAGAGGTGTGTGTGGGCTCGGGGCACAGGCCCTGGGGCTCAGCACAGCTCTGGGTCTGGGGGTTCTGGGTGTGCCATGGGGATGCCAATATTGGAGCACATGGAGGTGGGTAATTGCACACATACACACAGATTTTTCCTGCCCTAAGAGCTGCATGGAAATTCTGTGGAAATCTTTTACCTCCGAGTTGTGTAATCCAACAGAGCTGTAAAGTGTGTTTGCCAGAGCCTACCTTTGTGTCACCTGGTGGTGACTGGAGACTGGAACAACCAGGAGCTCTAGAAGGCTTTCACTGGTTTTGATCCAAGTGTTTTAAGGCATAGGGAATAGTGAACTGTCAGGCAAAGGAAAGAAGCCCAGCGCTGGAAACACATAGAGGACAGTGTTTATATCAGTGTGATGTGGGGCAAGGATACATCTGAGTGAACATTAAGATTGATGTTGAAATTTCTAGAAACTTTGCACTTGAAGAGTTGCTCTTTTTGCAAAGCATCTGTGAGCTGTTGGTCTGACGAAGTTTGCTTTTTCATTCACATCCTATGTGTGTGTGTTATCTGTTCTTTTCAGTATAAATTTTGTTTCTGTTAGGAAAATGCCGGTGCAACTTTTACAAGGAGTTAGCCCGACATAACTCACTGTTGCTGGGAGACAGATGAAAAGGAGGTGGTTTTGATGTTCTGGTGACAATCACAGTGATAATCAGCACTTATTTCTAATATTCCCTAAAAAGATATTCCCAGGTACAGGAAATTACTTTAAAAACTGCATTGCTTGGAAACAAAACTGAAGCAGTAACAATTCTCTGCTCTGAACACAGTAAGTGACTGAAAATGCCCCTCAGTCTTTGCAGGGGTGGGGCTTTTCCAGGAGTTTCAGTCCCATGTAACAGTCAAGTCAGTAAGGCTTTTAGCAGCTGTTTCTCCTGGAAGTAGAATGGGATGTATTGTGCCTTCGAAAACAAAATCCATTTACATCTCTGGGGTGAGATGGGTGAGCTCAGTGGGTGCTGATGGTCCCACATTCCCCTTTCCAGGTCTGTAGGCTGGGAGGAATCAAGCACCTGGTGGATCTCCTGGATCACAGAGTCCTGGAAGTTCAGAAGAATGCTTGTGGTGCACTGAGGAACCTGGTTTATGGGAAGTCCACTGATGAGAACAAAATAGCCATGAAGAATGTGGGGGGGATCCCGGCGCTGCTGCGGCTGCTCAGAAAGTCCGTGGACGCCGAGGTCAAGGAGCTGGTGACAGGTGAGCGTGGAGGGACAACAGGCACAGGGCATAATGAGAGTAACTGTGCTGGACGTTTGTCCTGATCGCTGCCAGCTAAAGCAGCACAGAGTCCAGAGGCACTGGGAGAAGGGAATGCTGAGGGAGTCTCACTAAAGCTCCACCTGGGTGGACTTTCACTGGCTCGAGTCTCCTGCACACACAGCAGGTCTTGCACAGCTATTTCTTTATCAACTCCAAACACTCGTTTTATTACAGGCTGGTTTTTACCATCCCCTGACAGCAGTTTTAAATAACATCTTGCAGAATTCATAAGCAACTCTTTCTAACACACACATTTTTAGGTTTTTAACCAGCACAACACAATGGGCAGTTTTGCCCCAGTTCCCTCCTGGCTCAGGCAGTGCCTTTGCCCTCTGTTAGGGCAGCCCAGTGCCCAGTGCTGGAGCAGAGCCCACAGCAGGCTGTCAGAGCTCAGTGACTGTAAAAATATTTCTGTAAATAGCAATACAAAGAAGTGGAAGAGATCCAGTGATTATTTGTTTAATAATTAAAAATCCACCTATGACAAAGCTAAACTAGCAAACCACACCCTGTTTGCTGTGTGTGCCAGACTAAGGTAATGTAGACACAGGAAAACCACTGTCACTCTGCACCCTGGGAAACGAGTCCTGGGGTTTCTGGGTTGAAATTTACCCTATTCATTACTGCTGTAGTTTATTCATATTTGTTCATATAAAATGATTTTCCAGGGCAACACTTCTCAATGGAGTACAATGCTTTTCTGTTTCCCAAGGATGGCCTTTTTTCCTCAGTGACTGAGTTATACCTTCATTATTAGCAGTGTCAATTGTCTTTGAGAGGTAAAGGTGTTCCTGGTGTCATTGCAAGGGAAATTCATCCAGTTTGCTTTAAAATGCAGTTAGATAGATGAAAACTTTATTATCCCAGATAAGTAGAACTAGAATAACAAACTTCCTGCAATCTGTAAAGATACTTTTCGCATGAATTCATTTGTATAAAATTAGTGAGGAATTGTTCAGTGAAAAGCAGTCTTTTAACCTCAGAAAATATTTGGGAATGTGCCCTAAAGATTAACTGTGGGAAGTTTGTAAAGCAAGTGTACTGGGGGATGGTATTAAAAGTACCAGGAATCTCTCAGCACTTTAAAATGTGCAGTATTTGTTGTTGGTAGGTCTTTTCTCTTTAGGGAAGAGTTTTGTACATAGTTTAATCATATCCAGAAAACTGTCTTACAGGACTGTTTTTGCAGATGCCATTTCTGTGGCAGTGCCTTTTTACATCCACTTTATCCAGCTCTGGCAGGGCTGCACTGCCCTGGTGTGTTGTGAACCCGAGAGCAGCAGCTCTGGGACCCCCTGTGGGATACAGGGGGAACTTCAGCTGCCTGAGCCAGAACTCCAGACAAAACCAATCAGCAAATCTCCTCCTGTCTGTGTCCCCCCACGGACCCCTTAATGACTCTCCCGATGAGAAGACGTCAGGGTGTCTCATGCAGAGATTTGTCTTTCTTATTTTCGTGTGGCCGTGTTAAACACTTTTGTTGTCTTACAAACTTCAGTGTTTGTTAACTCCTGTAGCATTTGCTGCCCGGTCCCCTCATAATTTATTTCTGAGGCAGTGGATGTTCAGGATCTGTCAAAGGGAACCCAAGTGGCTGAGCAGCTGTTGAGGAGCCGCTGCCAGTTGGGTTTGCCGAGTGTGCAGCTGTACAGCCAGGAAAGTACTGTGTGTGAGGGAAAAACTCTGGGTAAGGTCAGCACCTGGTGAGGCTTTGGGTGAACTTTAAGGTGTGTGTCGTGATGAACAAGAGGATTCAATGCTGTGTTTAGCATGTTGTTTGCATATACTGTTCTGCTGGTGATTTGTGTGAGGTGGATAGCAGTTCCATTTGGCTGATGGGGCACTGGAACACACTCTGGGCTTGTTGCTGTTGTTTCCAGGAAGAAAGTTTTTAACATCTGCTCTGCTCTCAGTACTTGACACCCCAGTGCAGGGGACAGGAGTGTCAGGGCAGGCCACCTAACCCAAACCAGAACCATACCCTCCTCCACTGTTTCGCTTTACTGTCCTCCTTTTTGGATGCTGGCTCCTCAGGTTCTGCCTGCTCTAGAATCACATCACATATTTAAAATGATGTCTTTTAAGTTTGACTGTTGCTTCATGTTTGTTTGTCAAGTCTCTGCTGACTTTACTGCAATGGAAATCTCTTCTAAGGGGTTCTCTGGAACTTGTCTTCGTGTGATGCTGTGAAGATGACAATCATTAGAGACGCTCTGTCCACGCTGACAAACACTGTGATAGTGCCCCACTCGGGGTGGAACAGCTCCTCCTTTGATGATGATCACAAAATTAAATTCCAGACTTCCCTTGTTCTGCGCAATACGACGGGATGCCTGAGGTATCTGCTTTTGTAGGAGACTCCCTTTGAAAGCTAGTCATGTTATCCAGCTCTATTTTATACTTTAATTTTAAAAACAAAAGAGTTGTTTTATTCTATAAATTACAGAATTCCCTCATTTAGGCAGCTTTTCCAATTGTTCCTTTTTTCCTACTAAAACAATGTGAAAATTACCAAGTTGCTGACCAGTTAATTACCAGTCAAAACCTTCTGCAAACTTTCCAATCAATGATTGCCTGTCCCTGCACACACCCTGTTCCTCTGTTTCTCCACCCCAGGAACCTGAGCTCCGCTGGGGAGGAGGCACGGAAGCAGATGAGATCCTGCGAGGGGCTGGTGGATTCCCTGCTCTATGTGATCCACACCTGTGTGAACACCTCAGACTATGACAGCAAGGTGTGTGCAGGGCTCACCTGCAGAGGCTGCAGTGCTGATCCTGGGGGGTTCTGGGGCTCTGCAGGGCCCAGATGTGTCCCAGCCACGGGGGACCGAGCACAGCCACAGCACAGCGTCCCTCCCATCTGCAGCCGTGCTGCAGGAGTCCTTCCCCAAGAAAATAATTAGGCTTTTGTGGGTTTCATTTTCAGAATACTAAAGAATAAGCCACTGTAGCAGAGACCACTGTTATAAATATTGTCAGGTCAGAGGGAGATTGCAGCTTTCCCAGAGAAACGGCGCAAGCGCTGCCCAGAGCCCAGCATTAGCATTTAGAGCTTGTGCTCCCAGCGCCTTTTCACCTCTACTGGACTGGTTTGGATTGGTTTATCTCTGTGTGAGAAAGAACTGGTGACAAGGCATCTCTCTGGTTTGGTTCAGACAGTGGAGAACTGTGTGTGCACCTTGAGGAACCTTTCCTACCGCTTGGAGCTGGAGGTGCCTCAGGCACGGCTGCTGGGGATCAACGAGCTGGATGACCTGCTGGGAAAGGAGTCACCGAGCAAAGACTCAGAGCCAAGCTGCTGGGGCAAGAAAAAGAAGAAGAAAAAAAAAACTTCCCAGGAGGATCAGGTTTGTATTTCCTTGTACTGCAAATACCTCAGATGGGGTTTGGCTTATGGTGGGGGAGGACGTATCTTGATGGAAAAGATCCTGTGCTGAATGAAAATACAGGTTTTGTCTGGTTACACATCTGTGTTCCTTCCTCAGTGGGATGGAGTTGGCCCTATCCCAGGGTTTTCCAAGTCCCCTAAAGGGGTGGAGATGCTCTGGCACCCGTCGGTGGTGAAGCCGTACCTGACACTCCTGGCAGAGAGCTCCAACCCAGCCACTCTCGAGGGCTCTGCAGGATCTCTCCAGAACCTCTCTGCAGGCAACTGGAAGGTATGGGAATCCCTGCTCCTCCTCTTCTCCTTGTACTCTGGATGCTTTTGCTAATAAGATATTGGAATGTGTTTGGGGGGAATATGCAGTTTTCTCGTGTGCACCTGAGCGTTCCCCTCTCATCTGTGCATTAGTGCTCCTGTTTCCAGAGTGAGAAGGAGGGGGAGCAGGAAGAGTTGTACTGAAACTGGCCCTGAAATTGGTACCATTTATCTTAAATAAACAGGAAAAGCTTTCTTTCAGTGCATAGTGGGTCAAAATAATCTTCTGGCATCTTCTAGCTCTGAGTTCTGGCATGAGGGTGCTGTTGAAATAAGACCAGCACAAATAAATTTGCTTTTATTCCCTATTCCTTTATTTATTTGCATATGTTCTGGCCATTGCATACAATGTGCTACAAAAGCAACACATGAGAACACTTTATTGATCTCATGTATTTCTCATGGAGAGAGTAAAAAAACCTAGAAAACATTAACTGTTTCCTTTGCTTGCTGCAATCCAGCTAAGTCTTTTTTAAGTTTGACCAATATAAATTTGGTGCTAAAAAACCCCACACCTAACAAAAGCCCAAGTGCCTTGTTCTCTTTTCAATGATGGCATCTAGTCAGATATTTCTCTCCCTTCTAAGCATTGCTTTGTCAGGGGAATGAGTGAAATGGTGAGGAGACAGCCCTTTATAATCTCAAAAGGCACACACTGAATGTGCCATGTTTTATTGGCAATGCCCCAAACACCCGAGTGTCCCATCCCGTCCCGTGCGGGCGCGGCTGTGCCAGGCGGTGCTGGTGCTGGTGCCGATGCCGGCTCTGTGTCAGTTCGCAGCCCCCGAGCATCCTGTCCTGTCCAGGCGCGGCTGTGCTGGGCGCGGGGCAGTGACAGCGCCGGTGCTGGTGACAGTTCTGTGTCAGTTTGCAGCCTACATCTGTGTAGGGCTGTGCTGGGTGTAGCTGGACCGGGCACGGGGCAGTCACGGTGCCGGTGACAGTGCCAGTGACAGTGCTGGTGACAGTGACAGTTCTGTGTCAGTTCGCAGCCTACATCTGTGTGGGGCTGTGCCAGGTGCGGCTGTACCGGGTGCGTGGCGGTCACGGTGCCGGTGACAGTGCCGGTGACAGTGACAGTTCTGTGTCAGTTCGCAGCCTACATCCGCGCCGCTGTGCGCAAGGAGAAGGGGCTGCCCATCCTCGTGGAGCTGCTCAGGATGGACAACGACAGAGTGGTGTCATCCGTGGCAACCGCCTTAAGGAACATGGCATTGGATGTCCGGAACAAGGAGCTTATTGGTACGTACAGACTGTCCTGGGGAGAGCACCGAGATGTTGGGCCTGGGGTGGGAAAAGCCCGGGATGTTGTTGTGTCACAGCAATGAATCCTTGTGGTGGCAGCAGCTTTTCAGAGCAGTGGTGCCGTATTAGTTTGCCATTGGCCACCTTGGGTGGATGGGAGTCAGCTCAGTTCAGCCAAACTTGGCAGGAAACCCTCTTTGCCAAGAAGGATGGAAACACAGCTCAGCATCCTCAGGGCTCAGCGCCACCTTCCTGGGGCTCAGGTCCCTCTCACATTCGCAGGGTACAGCAGTGCTTTGACAGTAGTGGACAGGAAGAGAGGGAAGAACCCTCTTCTGGTAAAGTATGCCCAGGAAAACCCAGATATAGAGCAGTACATCTGTCTTTGCTGAACTAAGTCCCCAACAGCAGTGCTTGCTGGAAGAACTTACTGTTTCTCACTTGTCAGTTCTAATATTTAACACTTTAAACATTCCTTTGTGCCTTTCTCATCTAGCATTAAGAACACCTCTAACTGCATCTTCTCTGCCTTGGTGAGGAACATCAGTCTGTTGGTGCCTTGAATGTGCCTCAGGCTACTGTAGCTTCAGTGAACTCTGCTAACATGTGGCACAATCCAAAAGAAGTCTCTTTTTTGTTACAGAAGCATTTTCTGTGTGTAGACCTGTGGGACAAGGATATAACAACTCTTCATACAGATAGGAGGATCGTTAATCTCAGAAAGAAAGATGCAGGTGGTCAGAACTTTATTATCTGTTTCTGAAGCTTCTCCATCTGGGACGTTCAGAGCATGTTTTCCTGCAGTGCAGGCATTGCACACATGAGAATTAGTGCAGAGAGATTCCTGTTCTGTAGTACCAGCCCTGTGCAGGTCGGACTGGGGGGATGTTCACTTGTCAGGATGTTTTTCCATTCCTGGCAGAACTTTTCAGTTCAGGAATGTTCTTCCACCTGTTCCATCTCCCAGTCAAAGCTGTAACCCTGAAAGAAATTTCTGGCTTTCAGACACTCTCTGAGACTGATCTCTGTATAAAACACACCACCTGTGCTAGAAATCCTCTTTAGGAGCTTCTCTGCCAGTGTGGGCAGGAGAATGGGCTCACATGGACACACTGAAGGCAGTGAGAGCTGAGGACTCCAACAAATAACAATAAATGCTGGAATATGCAGCATGTGTCTGAGCTTCCTGAAGGAGTGGCACTGACAGGGTGCTGCTGCAGACAGCATTGTGGGGATGGTTTTCCAGGGGGTTTCCTTTTGCCTGCAGATTTCCTTTTTGGGTATTTTTTCCCCTCAGACACACTACACAAATAGATAGCAAATGGCTTCGTGCAAAGCTCCTCTTCATTCACTGTTATGTACAAATACACATCTTCAATAAAATCAATCAATCATTCAATTAACAGCAAAACAGGAAAAAAACCAACAGGAAAAAACCCAACCTGATCTTTAGTTCTGTCCCTTGTCTGCATCTTATCCCTTACATCAGTCAGCAGCTGGAGTCTGACAGAGCTGAGCTCTGACAGGTAACAAACAAGGTGAAAAGAATATCAAAAAGAAAGAATTCCTGGTTAACATAAAGATTCCTTCAACCCTCCCATGGAGGAAGCCCAGGAATGTGCACTGCTCTGTCAAGTAGCCTAACATTTTTCCTTGAGCAATTCTGCTTTCTCCAAATACTTCTTTTTTACAAAAACTCCTGTTTTAATGGAAAATTCGGCTTCTCACACTTTCAAGGTAGAAGGAAAAAAAAATTCAAAAATTGATCTCTGGTCTCTCTTGACTCTGTGTAAAATGTGGACTCTTGGCAGGGTTTGATGCTGTGCTGCTTCTCAGTGCCCTCAGCTGCCGTTCTGTGCCAGGTCCTGCCATGTCCAGCCTGGCCCAGGCTGTGTGTGTGACCCGGCTCTGTTGGTGTGTGCAGGGAAATACGCCATGCGGGACCTGGTGAACCGGCTGCCGGGCGGGAGCGGGCACAGCGCGCTGTCGGACGAGACGGTGGCCGCCATCTGCTGCGCCCTGCACGAGGTCACCAGCAAGAACATGGAGAACGCCAAGGCCCTCGCCGACACCGGCGGCATCGAGAAGCTGGTCAACATAACCAAGGGCAGAGGGGACAGGCGAGTGGCTCAGAGCTCGTACCTGAACCGGCCCTGTTTCCATTGAAAATGCTTAAGAATGTGGGAAATGCTGTTTTGAGGGAAAAAAGATCTGCTTTTGCAGTCTGGATCTGAGGAGCTGACAGTTGGAGTGACACTGGGACGGAGGGGCAGCCAGTACCTCTGTGCTCTGCAAGGTGTTCTCCATCCAAAGCTTCTGGAGGCTTCTACAACTGCCCACAGCAACCATGGTCATGGGGCCTCTTCAGGATGAATGAGTTAAACTGTCCCCTCTTAAACACCCACAAGCTTTCCCAAGTCAGACTGTGTGGGCTCCTTTGTCAGGATGTTTCCAGCAGCTGTTCATTGTACCTGGAGCAGCCCTTGGGTCAGTGGGAGGAGAACATGGCCAGGGAGTCCCGCTGGAGCAGCATTTCCAGGCCAGTGCTGGCTGAGGGGCTGGCTGTGCCCCATGTGCCAGTGCCAGCCCTGGGCTCCAGGGCAGTGTGAGCCGACCCCTGCGCTGGCATCGTGGCTGCATGGAGGGAATGACCCCTGTGGGAGCAGCACAGCCAAGAGCAGGAACGGGTGGCGGGGCAGCAGGAGGCCCAGGCCCCGTGGCTGTGGGATGTGCTCGGTGTCACTTGCTCCTTCCCAGCAGGGCCCACACAAACCATCTCGGAGGGCTCCTGCACAGACCGGGCTGACACTGATCTTCCCACAGCCAGTGGGACGCTGGTGGTACAGTCAGCCCTGCGTGCTGTTCCCAGGCTGGATCAGATGGTAAAGGAGAGGAAGGGGTCTCCTCTCAGAGACAGGGGGCAGTGTGAATTAACCACACCAGGGTTTTAGCACAGTCTGTTTCACAAGGAGCTGGGCTGTGTTGTGAGTATCCACAGTTTATCTCACTTTCCATGTCCAAGGGACACAGGCTCGTTGCAGCTGCAGGTGTGGATGAGTGATCCATTCTATGATCTCAGTGCTCTGTGGAGACAATGTGTGAAGTTGCATCTGCATTGCATTTATGAGGCAATGAAGTACACTGAACAAATTTAAAATCTTGTGAATGTATTTAGTGTCTACTCATTGACTAACTCTATCAACTGCATTTTTTCAGTGTTTTCTTTCAAAAACTGTATTTGGATGAATCCACAGTGACAGAAAGAGGCCTATGTTTACCACAGATGTTCATGCTGTGGCATTTAATGTCCAGTCACCACTGCAGTACCATTCCCAGCTCACTCCATTTCTCTGTGACAAGATATAATGATTTTATTTTTAATAATGCCTGGACCAACTTTCCTAGTCTTGCTCTTGAGAGTGAAAAAGTGTTTCCCCAACCAAAGTTTCCAGTAGTGAAGCACAGAACTGAGAACCTGGACTCACAATGAGGGTGTTCCCCAAGCTGGAGAGGACAGTGGCTGTGGGGCTGGTGTCCTGGCTGGGCTGTGCTCACACTGGTGGTGCAGGGCTGGCCTGGCCCCGCAGCAGCAGGGTCAGGCTGTTATGGAGCTCAGGAACCCTGTTTTTCTGCAGTGCAGTTCAGTGGCTTCCTAACACTGCAGTGTTCTTGCCTTGCCCAGGTCCTCACTGAAGGTTGTCAAGGCAGCGGCCCAGGTCCTGAACACCTTGTGGCAGTACCGAGACCTCCGGAGCATTTACAAAAAGGTAAAGTACAGAATTAGCCTACACTGAAAATGGTGCCACAAAACCTCCTAATTTATTTGTTAACTTGTGATTTATTGTGATGTTTTTAATTTTTGCTGCTCCACAGGATGGATGGAATCAAAGTCACTTTATTACACCAGTGTCAACGCTGGAGCGAGAGAGGTTCAAATCCCACCCCTCTCTATCCACAGGCAATCAGCAGATGTCACCTGTCATGCAGTCAGGTCAGTCAGGGAGGGTGAAGGGGACCTGCTATCCATGTTTTGAACTCAAAGAATCACTCTGGTTGCTACTAATTCCGTGTAAAACACGGAGGTCAGGCTGTCTCCCCTTGGTGCTTGAGCCAAATACTTCATGTGCTCTGTGTGCTGCCTGGCCTGTTCCTGCACAGTGAAATCCTCAGTGTACACAGCTGGACGTTGGTACCAACCACTGCCCTCTCCAGAGCTGCTCCTCCTGCTGTGTGGGGACACTGTGGACGTGGCCACCTGACAGCAGAAACAGCACAGCGAGGAGCCCATTGTCATTCCCAGCTATGTCATGTCCCATCAGGATGAGCAACCAAATACAAAAATGTTACTTTTCTGACTCCTCCTCATTTATTTCTCCCTTTTGTTCCCTTAGTGTCTTCAGTGCTAGGATTTACATCTTGCTGAGGGCTGGTACATAACGTACCTGAAGCCTTCTGTTTTGTCTTCATTTGGCATTTTATTTTATCCAATTTACTCTTCTAAAGACTCTCTAGAGCAGGTGTCTGTTAATACAAAGAAATACCTACCTACTATGACTGCTAAAATCAGTGACCAGTTCCTTCAATACTCTTGTTTAATTACTTCTTTACATGAAAGCAACAACCCTCACACATTCCTTCATGACATGGTTGACTTGAAAAACAAGGACTCCACAAGGGATTTATTTTCCTCCAAGAAGTAAACTACAGTGTCTTTCATGCCAGAGTTCCTCTCAGCCCCCAAGGAAGCCAGTCCGGCGTAGGCTCAGGGAACTGACTGCACTACCCAAGTGTAACGGGAGATTCCGATACGGACTGTCACATTCCTACCTGAGCACTTTCTCTCCCAGGATACACCAGCAGAACAACAGTGTTACTCCAGTTCTTTAATGGCAAGCAGGAAGTAGATGAGCAGCTCTAACATAATATTCAGAGGCTGTTGTACGTCAAAGACTACTTAATAAAAACTCCTAATAGGAAGTGTTGCTTTCCTGGTCCAGAGCGTGACCAGGCCTGAGGGAGGCAGTGCCAGTTGTCACCAGGGTGGTTCACACAGGACCAGCTCTGACTGTTCTGTCCTTACCCACCTCCCAGTTGTGAGCCCTTGGGGTAGGAAGGGGTGAGGAAGGTTGGGTGTGTGAAAGGCTTGTGTTGTCTGTTCTGAGAGCCTCTCTTTCCCCACCAGTTGGCAGCACGTCCTCGTCCCCAGCGCTGCTGGGCATCAGAGAGCCCCGGCCCGAGTACGACAGGACACTCCCCTCTATGCAGTATTACAGCAGCCAGGGCGATGTCATGGCACATAAAGACATCTATACTGGTGAGGCACCAGCTGGGAGCTGCACTGGGGAAAGGCTCCTTGTGGGAGGAGGTCACAGCCACGCAGGGGCAGTTCCAGGAGTGGGCTGGTCATACTGGCCGTTGTTGCTTCCCATTTCCAATGGTTGTACTCCCTGCTGTGGCACAGGGCAGGGTGTCACCCAGCTCTGCTGGTCTGTAAAACTGCCCTGGGACCAGAGTACGTCCCTTTGCATCTTGGGAGGTGAGAGGTGGTTGGAATTTTTATTTAGAAAACTATTACAGATAATCATTTTATTATTCACATTATATGATGAAGATGTTATAAATTTTGACATGCAGTTGTATGTTATAATATTATATTACTAAATTATACCAAAAGATCAAAATCTTTTCTCTGATATCCCTTTTCCTTCTTACTATGTGACATAAGTCACAAACCGATAGATGACAGTCACTAAAGAGAAGGAAATTCCTTGTTTTAAAGATAATGAATCTGTAAAACAAAAACAGCAACATAAAAAAGCCTCTTGGCTTCACTGTAACTGCTGCTGAGGGACAACATTTGCCTTTATTCTGTTACTACATTATATCATTAGTACGTGCTAAAATCTGCAAATTTAATTGTTTGGGTGCTACATAATAGGCAAAATAGAAGCCAATAGACTCAGAGGTGGAAGAGTAAAGACCCAAGTTTATGCCTTAAACTGTTTTCTCACAGGTTCCAGCAAAGCTTCCCCAATTTACATCAGTTCCTATTCCTCACCAGCGCGAGAGCAGAACCGGAGGCTGCAGGTGAGTCCCGACCTGACCTGTGTGTGGTGGCTCTGCTGCCCAGGCCCGGCAGGATGGGGCCTGTGGCTCACAGGTGCTGGCACTGCCTGAGGGGGCTGGCACTGGCACTGCCTGAGGGGGCTGGCACTGCCTGAGGGGGCTGGCACTGCCTCAGGGCACTGGCACTGCCTCAGGGCGCTGGCACTGCCTGGTTCCCCAGAGCCACGTGTTTCACTGTGTCCTTGGGGTGGGGTCTGAGACCTCCTCTCATTTGGTCTGGGCTTTGGCTGGGTTTGGTAGGTGTGGTCACGTTCTGTGCCTTCTGTCCTTGTGCTCTGAAGTTGTGCGGTTTTGGAGAGTCGCTTCCTTCCCAGTGCTGGAGGAGGAGAAGACGTGCAGCAGGCTCAGGGAAATGTACCATTGCCTTGGGTACTTTTCATGGAGGTTTGAAACCTGTTGCTGTCACTGGTAACTGCACTTGGGAGAGGCTCTTTACAGTGTATGTGAGTTTGAGAAACAAGTATTTTCTCTGTTTGGTATATTTGGAAAGCTTATTTTCCTATCATTTTGCCAGCAGCATCAGCAATTGTACTACAGCCAAGAAGATCCCACCAGGAAAAACTACGATGCCTACCGGCTGTACCTGCAGTCCCCACACAGCTACGAGGACCCCTACTTGGACGACCGAGTTCACTTTCCTGCTGCTTCAGATTACACAACACAGTATGGACTGAAATCAGCCACCAATTACGTAGACTTTTATTCCACCAGACGATCTTCTTACCGAGCAGAGCAGTACCCAGGCTCCCCTGACTCCTGGGTGTAGCACCAGGGAGAGCAACCCAGCGTGGTTCTCGTCTGGCTCAAGAAGGACTGGAATGGCCCGTGGTGTTTTGGGTATGAAGTGTGAAAGTCAAAGACAAGAAGGAACAAGGAAGATTTTCTTTTTTTTTTTTTTGAGTGAGGAATTGTCAGGAGGAAAAGCTGGCAGGGATGGGTTTGCTCTGTTTAGGTGTTAAGTATCATTATTTGTAGCTCCTGTAGTCTGGTGAGGGTGTGGGCGATGTGATGAAAGGTTTGAGAATTGAGTACAATGATTTGGAAAGTGTGTAGGTCAGAGCAAATTAAAGCTGATTTTTTTTATGTGAATAAAAGCCTTGGTCTGATAGTTTGTACAGAAGAACTCCAGTGGCTGCCCCTGTTTTCTGGCTATTCCTAAATGTCAGGATTGTATGCTACTGCCTCGTGTACATTTCTGCGTGCGTGTAAATATGGAAATGCCACCTCGGTCTCAAGTGCCATCCATTTGTAATGCAGTGTGTCATTGGGAAAGGAGTTGGAAACATAATGCACAAAAAGAGAGCCAAGAAAATGTTATGAATTTTAAGAGGAAAAAAGCCCAAACTTTAAAAAATTAATAGTATAATTTTGAAGCACAAAGTCCGGTCTAGTATATCCATACCTCTCCCATTCCCTGCCTATTTCATAAGGAACTTCACTGCCATTTTCTATGCACATGGAATAACAATAAATATGGAAGTCTCATCCATGGAAAGCTGCTCCCTGTTCATTTTTTTCTTATTATTTTCTCTGTGTGATGTTCAGCAACAAATACTATGAGCATGAATTCTAGCTATGTTTTTAAGCAGGTTAAATATATCAAAACATTTGGGCCATTTTCCCAGCTCTCTCCTATGGAAATGTCATGAATGTGCCAGGCTGGCAGCCCAAAGTGCTAAATCCTGCGCCTTCCTACTGGGATTCCTCAGACTTGTGTTTTTATTTTTAATATGGGCAATCCAAGATATTTCAGAACTGAAGCCTGTTTTCCTTCCATCACTCCTGTACTCCTCCTCTTCCTCTCCCTAAGGAAATGAAGGTCACCTTGCTGTCACAGAAATTACAGTCTCCATTTTGACTACATTCTGTTTGGGTTTCTTTCCACCTGGAAATGTTTGATTATTTAAGTACCTAAATCACAAACTGTCCTTGTGCTGTGCAGTCTGTTACCTCCACACCGTCTGTAACCACCATTCCTGCTCCCCATCACTGCCCCTCCCTCGGCTTTCAGGTGTTTCTGAGTTACTGTAAAAAAGAATAACACTCACAAAAGGTGACATAATACCTAGCAATATTTTCTAAACAAGGACACTGGGGTGGATAGAACACATGATGACAAAGGTGTATCTTTTTAGTCCTTCTGTGAAAAAGAAATTGATTCTATAATTAAAATTAGCCAGTAAAGTTGTTCTCCTTAATTGACAGCACCTTTTACCTTCCAGCACCATCATACAGTGCCTGGACACTTTCTTTTCTCTTGTAGTCTCTGAAACAACTGGCATCCAGATCTTCAGAACCAGGTCTTGGACTTGTTGGGTTTCCTACAAGAAATAGGTAAGTTTTACAGATGTACATCCTGCAGATTTCATCACACAAATATAAGCACTAGTGAACAATTGTATCAATACAAAACCCACTGGAAATATGGCTGCCTTCACTCACTGGTCTCTATGCTTGACACTTAAACAATAATGTTCTCTCTAGCAGTATTAATTTTGTGCTGAACTACTATAAACAGAAAATAAACTCCAGGGAAGGGGAATTAAAGCATGGATTAATAAAAAATAAGCCATATACCTGCACCAGAAAATAAAAATAAGCCATATACCTGCCCCAGAACTTTTGTTGTCTCCATCAGGCTCCTGCAGCATCTAAAACCAGATCTAGTAACTTAATGAAAAAGGTATTGCCTGTCTGTCACTGAGTTTAAGAAAACAACAGTAGTATTTCACCATTCAATTATTAGATGTGAAAACACTATCAGTTTATATCAGTAGCCACAATCTAGTAATTCTGACACTTGGACACAAACAGTACTGGAGATAAGATGGAAAAGGGAAAATGCTGCTGAGTCATGAGCAATAGATTTTAACAGCAGAGATCTGAATTAGAACATGACTCAGGAGGAAGGTATTCCATGTGTCTTCATGCTAAGTGCTTGGTTTGGATGTGTGTAATTATGCTATTGGCTGTTAGCCAGGTTAGATCAGACAGGCTGCTCGGGAACATGTTGGATCTTGATCCTGCCAAGTGACTTCTCAAACTTTGCAGTCAGGTAATAACCTGCCTGTAGAATGTGGATTCTAAAGGAGGAATTGTCAGGAAAGGTGGAGAGTTCCAGAGCACTGACAGCACCACTCAGGAAAATTTCCTATGACTATTGTCTCTTTAACACAGTCAAAATCCTGTGTCTGCCCCCAGGCTTTCCTACATCTGCCTCGGTGTTAAAAAACAGTCTGCAAATACATAGAACCATTCCAGTATGGATTCCATCCTTAGTTCAGTCACTCACAGACTATTCCCACTAACAGAAATCTGACCCCAGCACCAGCTGAACGCCTCTGAACTCTGATAGTTGTGTAACCAGGAAATGGGACTGAGGGAGGCAGGAACAGCAAAAGATTCCAACTGCACCATCCCGTGGTCATGGAAGGGTGATTCACTCACTCATGCTTCTCACCCAGACAAACCAGTCTAATAATTTCTAACAGGAAAAACATCTAACTAAATGAAAGCATTACATAAATTGGATTTACAAAGCTCATCTGGTGCTGTTGTGGTGCTGAGGGCTGTCTATCAGTAACAAGGTGCTCCAGCAAGTACACTGCAGACATGGCTTCCATTCACAACAGCTTCTGGTTTAAAGACATTAACCAGTGAGAGAGGTATTGAAATCAAGAGGGTGGAAGAAAATAAAAAAGAAATGGTAAATTATATTTAATATTGTAAGAAATCCACAGCATGAACTTGGGATTTCCCGTTAAAACCCAGTTCCCATGCTCTTCCCAACAATTCCTGGAACAGATGGACAGTGACATTGAACCTGGTCCTCACTGATACTTTAGGCAGCACCCCAAAGCTGTTACAGCACTGCCCTGGGGGGGAAGGAATGAAATGTCACCTCTCCAATCCAAACAGCTCAGGTAAATAAATTCAAAAATCAGGATTTCCCTGCTGAGGCAGAGTGACATGAATATGAAAATCCCTTACTACTGACCAAGTACATCAGAATAGGCTTGTTATCTCTCCAGCAGATCATTTTATCTGAAAGAATTTATTTCCCCAGTCAAAATTGCCATCATCACTTCAGGCTAAATGCTTATGGGCAGAGACATGCAGCACTATTGACTTTAATATCTGCAAAGTATGTTGCTGTTCTAGGGAGGAAATCACTGCATTCCAAAGCTATTTCCTGCCTCATAAATACAGAATCAAATTTCAAATGGATTTGGTTTAGACTGGATGTCCTTTCACTTTTTCTGCTCTAAAAATCCAAGCCAACAGAAGTTACCCATAAAGGTGGCTGTCGTGCTGTAAATCCCCACCAGTCACTTACTCCCTCTTCTCTTCCATGAGTTTTACTTCATTTCCCCCTTCTTCTGATTCCACTTATTCACATCTTATTTTTACATTCTCTCTCTCCTTTTGTTTTAATTGTTGAGATCCAATAACAATAGAATTACAAATAAATCATGAGACCAATGATTTTTTTCTTCCTTCATGTCTTGCTTTCAAAAACCCTGAAAGAGCTAATTTTTGTGATGAATAGCTTTGACACAGCAGAGAAGAACATGTTTACAGTAATCTAGAAAAATCTGTTTGACATGATGCAGTACAGTTTACAATATAGATGGTAAACATCAAATCATAATTCCTTATTTGGTTTCTTTTTAATTTTGAATATTGAAAATCAAAATGTGAAGAAGTTTGTGAATAATTACAGATTAGCTGTATATACTTCTGGTTGTTATATTTCATTGTAAGATACCAGAACTTTGGGATGATAAAAATTGCAGAAATGTTCAGAAAACCTTACTGAGTGATGGTTCATAGCAGAGTGATTTTAGAATTAGGTATTAATCACACAAAAATCTTCATATACAGTAAGAAAGTTCATTGCTGAACGCTCCCTTTGAACCAGGTCCTTTGTCCTTTGCGGTAAATCCTTCTCAGCTGTGGCAGGGCATTCCAGCAGTGACTCCTGGGTGTGAACTGGGGCAGCAAAACATGCCACTGTTCAGGTGTCTTCGTGTCACTGACAGGAGTTAAGTAGAATGGACCTTCAGCACTGTGTCACTAAGCTGTTGGTTTCTTATTTAAGAAGGAAAATAATTACATTGAACTACACAAGGGAAATGTAAAATCACATATGAATAATCTGCTTGAGCCACCAATGCTGGGAAATTTTTAACTGAAACCTACTACAGCTAATTATATGTATTTTCTATATTAAGCAACAAAGTAAAATAATGTTTCTCAGTTCACTGCAGTTTTGGATGCCATTCTCCTTGGTATCAAATTTTATCACTGATGGTACCATTTTGAAAATAACATGTTTAGCACAAATGTCACTTTATAACTATTCTGTGTTAATTAGGGGTGACATTATGGTGCTGCTGAAGACAATGAGACTTCATTGTGGCAAAAGAGTTAATTTTATATCACAGCTTTTCAAAGAACAAATGAAATTCAGGATACATTTTCTGAATGACAAAATCGGATCTTTAGGCTGAAGTGATTAAATACCTGATAATTAAAACATTATGGCAGGTGGCTTTTTTTAATGAATTCTGTGAAACATTTATACGGGTTAAGTAGCATAACTCCTTATAGGTAAATCTGAGGAGTTTGTTAAAGGCTACATTGTAGTGGGTTTGGAGCGTGACAGCGTTTGCAGGCCTGGAAGCCAGTGGGGGTTCAAACTTTCCTTTACTCTGTAGCTCCTCCCAGCAGAGAGAGATCTCCGTGTCTGACGGTGCCCAGGTGGGTGTCTGAGTTAAAGCCTGGCACTTGGGAGGCTGCAGGTCCTTCTTGCAGCATTGAGAGTGTTTTGAAACTGCCTCTGATTCCAAGGAGGTCTTTCTTCTACGTTAACAAGAAGAGCTTGTGAGTATCACTGTATGCTTTTTTGTAGTTGCATATGGACTAAGTTTCTTCTTTAAGCACCCAGGGCAAGAATCAGTGCCTGAGTCAGTTTTGTACACTGAAATGCAAGAGTTGCTTAAATTACTAAAGAATTTTATAAGATATTAATTGGATCTTTCTAACGTCTTGTTCAAGCTGACAAAGTTCAGCCTTTGCACTCCAAAGGATTTGGAAAACCCACCTGACAATGCCAGACCACTTTCATAGTGTTACTGTGGCTTTGCCCGCAGCCTCGTTGCTGTCCTTTCTAGGCACTCACATCCCTCTTGCTCACGTTGATTCCTGCCTGTATTCATGACATGATAGGTGATCGACAGGTAAGTTGTTCTAACTTAGCCAAAAAAACATTTCAGTAAGATATAGGCAGCAGGATCACCAAGATAAAGATCTTTCAGTGTGGATTATATCAGTAATGCGTTAGTAATAGAAGATGGTAAAATAATACAAATAGCATGGTGAAATTAAAAAAATGTAGAAATAGGAAGCATTGCAAAGTATTTTAAATGTTTACAAGTTTTGAGCAGATTCTTAAGGAAAAAGGGAAGGAGAATCATTCTTATAACTGATGTAGAAAACAACCAAGGTCTTGTGCTAGTATGTAATGACCAGAAGATTCAAACTGCTGATATGTCAGGGCTTGAAAATGGACAGTAAAAAAAAAGTTAACCTGTGTAAATGTTGTGTAAAACATCAATGTCTGTTAGTCACTGGTTTTTTCGAACGAGGGCATGTGAATACCAATGTTTGCTTCTGTCTCCAGCAGATACCACTGATTGAAGACGGCAGGATTGAGCTCACTGAATCAAGACTTCTGAATCTACAGCAATAATTTGAAAAGTCATCGCCTGTCGCCCCTCACTGCCCCTCACTCTCTGCCCTCACTCTCTCTGCCCTCACTCTCTGCCCTCACTCTCTCCCTTCACTCACTGCCCCTCACTCTCTGCCCCTCACTCTCTGCCCCTCACTCACTGCCCCTCACTCTCTCTGCCCTCACTCTCTCTGCCCTCACTCTTTCCCCTCACTCTTTCCCCTCACTCACCGCCCTCACTCTCTCTGCCCTCACTCTCTCTTCCCTCACTCACTGCCCTCACTCACCGTCCCTCACTCACCTTCCCGCTTCACGCACCCCTCACGGTCCCTCCCCGCCCTCAGCGGTG
>JAOXXN010000102.1:38653552-38674758 GCA_026770055.1 Myrmophylax atrothorax
AAGAATTAGTGTGTTTGCAGCAAAGCATGAAGGTTTTGTGGGGATCCTTTTTGGCTTCCTGCAGGCTGGGGCTGTGGGGATGCTCCTTGGGGTGCCCTCTGCCTGCCCGGGCACCCCTGGCAGTGCTGGACCCTCTGCCTGCCCTGGGCACCCCTGGCAGTGCTGGACCCTCTGCCTGCCCGGGAACCCCTGGCTGTGCTGGACCCTCTGCCTGCCCTGGGCACCCCTGGCAGTGCTGGACCCTCTGCCTGCCCTGCCAGGCACTGCCTGTCACACACCCCATCGAGCTGGGGGAGCTGCTGCCCCCTGTGCCCCAGAGCACATCAAAAGCAGTTTCAGAGATGTGCAGTCAGAGGGCAAGGGGTGACTGCTTGTTTTCTGCCTATTTAATATATTTGATAATTACCAGCTGTAAAGCCAAAGTGCCTGTAAAACGTTTGCTGCATTGCACTGAAGTTGTGTTTATGGTGTGGGTTGGTTTTTTGTGTTGTTCCTGTTTGTTAGCAGGATTTTATTGTTTGTTGTTTTTTTGTTTTGGCTTTCTTTTCTCTTTTTTTGAAACTGGATCTTAGTTAAATTTAGCTCCAGCAGGAGAGAAGCTGGAGGTTGTTAGCACACAGGAAACGCCCTGACAGGAGGTTTTTAATGTGTTTGTGTGAATGTGAACCCTGGAGATCCACGCCTGGGTCAGGCCTGGGGAGCTCTGGGTGGGTCACAATGGTTTTACATCTGTAAATGTATTAGGTTCTGGTGGAACTTTGCTCCCCTGTACTTAATGATCTGATGCATTAAGTAGTAAATGTCTCTAATTTGTCAAATAGTAGTTTTGTGTCAAATTCAAAGCTATTGCACTTACAACAGCAGAAGTATTTAATTGCTGAATGGGCAGAGTCCAGATTGAGTTGTTTCAGCTTTGTTTTATCTGGCCAAATATTAGGATCTGAGTCGTATACAGATCGTGCTTTTCTCCTTCTAGTCATTTACTGAACTCATCCATTTCTTCCTTAGCAGATGTCCTTTCTATATTTCTGACCATACTTTAACAAGTAAGCATCTGAACAAAATCAAGTAAGAGTAAATAGCAAAATATGACCTTTGCTTTTGGAAATTTAAATGAGATGGAACTTGGTGGAGAGTTTAATGTGTGGGTTGGGTTTGATTCAGGCTTGTTTTTCTTCTTTTTTTCTGTGTTGTGTGGGGTTTTTTTGTTGCTTGTTTTCTGGTTTTGAATAAGAAGGACATAAAATATTCTTAATGTGAGTTTTGGAGGGAGACTGTTTTTGTGTTTTACACCAGAAAGCCTTTGAGTTGATTATTTATTTAATATGCTCCAAGGTCTGTTTTACACTGGGCTAAATTCCCATTGTGATCACCAAGGGGTTGTTTTTTGTGTTAGTAAGGACTGAGTTCCTGGATTTTTCTACTAAACTTGCCAGCAATTGAAAGTTTGAAGAAGAGAGAAATATTACTGCCACAAAGTGTAGACCTGGTGAAATTACCAGCACTTCCCAACCACTGATACAGAATCTTTGTGTTCATGCAAGAATTTGAAAAGTTGAGGACACAATGTGACAACACATCAGGGGTAAACTTTGCTTTATCCTCAGGTAAATTATACTTGGCAAGGGTAGGATGGAGTGTAGGAACATTGTGCCTCCTCTAGCATCATGTACCACTTTAATGTGCAGTGTCAGAATTCACTGGAATATTCCAAACTCTGGGAATACAAAGCTGGTGTGTATGTTTTTGTTGATTCTCTGTCTAAGGCATTCTTTGTGCCACTGTGGCATTCACCAGATGTTTTCTGTAAGTTTACAGTAAGTCACCAGTGACTGACAGAGCAGTTTATAAATGTTTTACACTCATTTGGAGGTACTGTGCATGGTTTGAAAATCTGGGGGGAAAAAAGACCAAAGTAATGTTGATTTTTTTTTTCCCTCCCCCTGACCAGAAATGGTGCACTTTGTCCTTAAAAGACAATAAGGAGGACATGAAGAGATTTTGTTGTGCCAGAGTTCAAAGCTGTGTAACAGTCTGCACCAGAGGAACGTACGGCAAGGTTTGTTAGAGGACTCGTTCCTTCCCTTTGTGCCCCCCGTGGCTGTGCAGTTCCCCAAGGCCCTGGGCAGTGTGTGCCACCAGAACTGCCCTGGGGCCCACTGGGGCCCTGGCCTTGCAGAGAGAGCTCCTTCTGTGAGCAAAGTGTTCAGTGTCTGAGGAATCTCACACTGCCCCTCAACCTGCTAGAAACAAGGTTATTGTCTTCTATTTTCATCATGTCTGCTAATAGGAAAAACAGATGCTTTCCTCCTTAGTGAGCCTTGCTTGAGCCTCCTTTCTTCAGTTCTCAGCCTTCCCCAGGTGAAAAGCTGGATTGTTTCTTTGCAGTTTTCTTCTGTTCACAGGCTTTGAGCTGAGTGAGTTCTTGTTGGTGTTGCGTCTCTTCCCTAGTCAGTGAGCTCGACTCCCTTGATACACAGTGGGCTTGCAAAGCAGCCTGGGGAGAGGCAGAACACACTGTCTTGGCAAATTGTAAAGATTTGTATAGACCTAAGATTTTAATAAGTAACTACTGTTTTTTTGAAGGGTACAGGTTTATATTTCACTACTAGTTAAGTTCTGTTTGTGAGGATTTAAATTTACTTTTTTTTTGGACTCTTGCCTGTGGAAGGAATACTTTCTGGTGTTTGAGTTAGAGGGTATACTAGTGCTTGGCTCTTTATTACTGAAAACAACGGGACAACTGTAAAATTTTAATAAATATGGGCTTGCCAGGTATTTAGTATTTTTGGTAAAAGCGTGTAGGATCTTGTCTACACCAGGGAGTTATTGCAGGACGGGGCAGGGTGTGAATGTGAAGCACTTTTCCCCTTGCATAGACAAGCCCTTATGATTTTGCTTCAAGAGTAAGCTCTGGGCTGTTCCATGTGTTCCATGGTCCTGTCCCTGGTTGGAGCTCTGCAGTGGCTGACAAGGAGTTCCACCCAGAGCACATGTCTGGTTTGTGTGGGTAACCTGGCTGGTTTTGGGGTCTGTGTGTGTGTGCGGGCAGGCTGGGTGTGCCAGGCTGAGGCCAGGGAGGCTCTGTGTGAGAGCCCATGGGCAGGAGCATCCCCAGGGCTTCGTGCTGGTGCTGTGCCCAGGGCTTCGTGCCGGTGCTGTGCCCAGGGCTCGTGCTAGTGCTGTGCCCAGGGCTCGTGCTGGTGCTGTGCCCAGGCCCCATCCCGGTGCTGTGCCCAGGCCCCATCCCGGTGCTGTGCCCAGGGCCCGTGCTGGTGCTGTGACAAGGCCCCATCCCGGTGCTGTGCCCAGGCCCCATCCTGGTGCTGTGCCCAGGCCTCTTCGTGCCTCTGCACTGTGCATGGCAGCCAGAAGGGCTCCAAGGGAAGAGCCATTGGAAGCACATGGGTGGTGTCGGTGTTGCCGTGCAGCTCACGCTGCAGGAGGTGCCCGAGTCCTGTCCAGAACACGGCCCAGGCCCAATCCAGGTAATTAAACACTGAAGGGTTACACTTCAGGAGAGACAGAAAAGGCAGCATCCCAGGAGCTGAGGTGGGAAGCAGGGAGGGGGCTATTTCTGTTTTGCCACATTGCAATGAGTGAGATTTCAGGAAATAGCTGAGCCAGTGTAACAGTTTGTTGTGATTCCGAGGGGCGTGTTTCCTTCCCTCTGGACCTGCGGTGAGATCCTGCTCTTTCCCTGCACCATCTCTGCTGCTCTGGGTGTGCAGTGCAGGTCAGGGAGCACAGAGGGTGCCTGTGGCTGGCACGGGGCAGCAGGGGCTGCAGGAGCAGCCTGACCCCACTGCCCAGCGTGTACAGGCTCCACCAGAGGGGCCCTGAGCACACTGGGCTTGGCTGCTCCTGAGAGAGATGGAGATCAGGCTGTGCCCGCCCTGCAGGCTGCTGGGAGCTGGCATGTGTGGGGAGATGCTCTGAGGATGAGGAGGGAGTATGTATGGACACCCAGCACACCTCCTGGGTGATGTAACTCACGTGGTATCTCTAGGCATCCTCAGAAATGCTGATGTTTAATTCCAAAGTTTGTTTGTTTATTTTATCCACGAAGATTATACAGCTTTATACCCTTCTTTCCTGTGTGTGCAGCTGTGCTGATGTGTCCTGGACAGCCTGGTGTGTTTGAGCCTTGTGTCCCTTGTGTTCCTGCCCAGTCCCACATTTTAGGTAGGGTCACTTAGAAGTTGTATCTGCTCTTTTTGTGTTTTAGAGGGTTGTGTGGCAAGGGGCACTTTCACAGTATATTAACTCTATCTCATCCCAAACCAGCAGGAGATATGTTTGTTAACAGATCTAACAGATCCATTTAGTCAGTTGCATTCTCTGAAGGAAATAACTCTCCACTGTGTCTTTGATACAGGTTTCCAAGCATTTTGTTGTGTGACTTGCCCTCCTTGAGGTCCTTCCCAGCCTCAGCCATTCCATGACTCTGTCCCAATCGAAGAATTCCCAATGAGTGTTTCCTTTCTGTCACTGTGGGTACCTCAAGCTGTTGTTGCACACACAACACTGTACCTCTGGGAACTAAGGCTAGAGGTGGTTATCCTAACGAAGAAAACATCAGCATCAATTTGATACCAGAGGAGTATAAAGTCCCATTAAAACCTGCAAAAGTGCTCCCTTAGGAATAGATGTGTTCATCTCTATTTTTAGGCCTGTGAAGCAGGAAGTGGGTAATGTGTCCTTCATGCACCGATTTTGCATGGATGGAGCTCTGCATTTGATTTCTGGCAAAAGTGAGTGGCTGTGATTCCCAGCTGTTTCATGATTAGGGGTTATAGAAAACATGCTGTCCCAGAATTTGTAAGTGTAGGTGACAAGGAGGGTGGAAAAATGAACCAGAACACACACCTGTATTTGTCATCAGTGTCTTCAATAGGGACCTGTGGTGTTAGGAGAAAACTGTTAGTAAAACATGAGGAGAGGCACCATTTTTGCTTTTTTGAAAGGGAGGAAAACTCCATGAAAAAACAGAGAATAAAGTCCTGAGAGTAACTCATAAGAAGGATGAAGAATATAGGAGATCTGGAACTAGATATGATAAGGAACTAAAACAGAAGAAAGCTTTGAGTTTTATCAGCACCATCTCACTATGATTCAAGGGTTTTGTTTGTATTAGTGTGATATTTCTTTAAAAAAAGGAAATCTCAGGCATACTTGATTCACTGGACATCTGGAAAGTAGCTGTGATAATGAAAAAGTCACCTCTTTGTTCTGGACAAAACACTGACAGGATTTTGCCTGGTCCTTTTTCTTGTTGTTGCATAGAGGAATTCTATAAGGGAAATAATCTGTGATTTTTTTTTTTCTGTGGATGAAAGAAATGATGGAAGAAAAGACATTTTGGAAGAAGCCCTCACTTCCAGACACAAGGCAAATATTTCCGTATTATGTCCTACAATACTTCCCTTGAGTTCTGTGCCCCTACTAATCAAATATTGCCAGGTTTTACTAGTGCCTTGGCTTGGTATCAGAGGATTTAATTTAGCCTTTAGAGGGAATTTGGTTTCCTTTTTTGAAAGGCTTGCGAGTTAGTCTGCCCTCTGGAATCCCGTGGTTTTTGCTGTGTCAGGTGAGGCACAGGAGGTGCAGCAGGTGCATTGCCAGTGCCCAGACCCACCCCCTGTGACTGGGGCAGCCCCACTGCCCGTGTGTCTGTGGCCTGCTGCTGAAATCTCATCTTGAGCTACAGCAAAGTCCTTCAGGTCTGGGACTGCCTCATGGGGTTTTTCCTCTTTGTTCCTGTTTGGGTTTGCTGGTTGGTTGAGCGTGGCTTTGTAGACAAAACAAACCAATGTGGAAATGAAGGTGTTTGTTGGGCACATCTGCCTCAGTGTGTCCAGAAGAGGCCTGTGGTGCAAGGTCACTTGGACATCACATTGTTTGGGGTATTTCCAGAGCACCATTGTAGAGATGCCTTTGCTTTCCTCTGCACTCCCCGAAATGCTCGGCATGTTACTCATTTTGGTCAGGTCTGATTTTGAAAGAGAGAGTTTGTGAGTTTGGGGAGGTTGTTTGTTTTTGGTTTATTTGGGTTTTTTAATATGAAGGCTGATAAGAGCTTGGTTGGTGTTCTTTGGACTGAAAAGAAAGTGTTTACTTTGCAAGATCTGAATTGCAAACACACATTTGAAAACAGGACTCCATGCAGGCAGATAACTAAATAGGTGTATGTAGGGTTTTTTTATATATAAGGTTTGTCAGCTGCAGTATTTAGCAAGTTGAAAGTGAAACTTATTAGCTATCCCCCTTGCAATTGGTTTAGCCTGCTTCCTTCTAATAAAGTATTTCATGATATTAAATCTTTATATGGGATAACTTCCTTCCCTTGAAGTTTTAAGGTGGTTGAAGTAAGTAGTAATTTATTTGTTTCCCTCTGTGCCCTGCAGGCAGAAAGCTCCAGGAAACAAGCAGATGGTGGTTCCCCTGTCCCAGCTGCAGCAGTTCCCTTCCTAAGCTGCTGGATTTTAGTGGTGTTTTAGTCTGGGAGGGTTAAGTCCTTAGTGTGCAGCCTCTCTGGGTGGACCTTACACTGTTCTCAGTAGTGACACAGAGGGCAGGTGCAGCCTTTGGCAGAGCTCTCTGCCGGCCCTGGGGCAGCAGGGGTGGCGGGTCCCACTGCCAGGGGGTGTTCCCAGCCCGCTGGTGGCACTGCTGTGCCCTGCAGGTGTGACCTGTCTCTGCCTCAGTGTTCCCATGGCCACACACAGCTCCTGGTGCTGCAGGACAGGTTTCTCCCTGTGCTGCGGCGCAGAGGAGGGAGGAGCCCTGATCACAAGTAAGTGGTGCAGCCCTTTTAAAATCCTGCCAAAAATTATTACGGACGTGTGGCCAGTCAGTTTGGTGCCGTTATGAGAAGTTTGTAGCCTGTCCTGTAGTTAGATTTCCTGCAAACTAGGTGTTACTTCTGTTTATTGCTTGTCTTTAAAACCAAAGGTATGTGTTACATCTACATTGACTTCTTCTGCTTCTGCCCCCACTTCGCTTTCTAGACCATGGTGGTTCCTTCATAGTAACTGAGCTCTGCCAAGAGGTGAAAAAGCTGGCTTGAATCCAAATGGCAAAGACTGCCCCACTGGGTCTGCCTGTGAGCCTGGGCTTAGAAACACAGGACCCTGAGACTCTTGGGGTGGCTGTGCTGGGAGCTGCAGGGTGCCCAGAGAGTCCAGAGGGCGCGTCTGCTGGAATGTCAGGCTCATGCACCAGATCCCCAGTTCTGCTGTGTTCCATCAGTCCTGTGGGTGTGCCCAGTGTGGAGGGAGCAGGTTAAACTGATGCAGAGCTGAAGGACCAGGCTTTGCTTTGCCTGTGGAGTTGTTTAAGTGTGCAAGGGGAGATGGCTCATTCTGCCTTGCCTTTATTGGTGTCTCGTTGGAGTCGGTAGTGGCGTTTTACAAGCAGCTTGTGGGTGTTCTTCTGAAATTAGGACTGTATCTAGGACAGGAGAGAAATCAGAGGCACATTTTATTTCTGTATAGAATCATAGAGTCATAGAATGGATTGGGTTGGAAGAGACCTCCAAGATCATCAAGTCCAACCCTTGATCCAACCCCACTGTGATCACCAGCCCATGGCACTCTGTAGAAACGGGACATTCTATAGAAAGTGGTAGAAGACTTTGGTCTTGGCATTTTCTGTGAAGGGTCTCAGCAGAATGGGAAGAAAAAGGGAAGCACACCTCATCCCTGATCAGATATTTGCCATACGAGAAACACCTGGGAACAGTTAAGATTTGCAGGCTCTTTGAGAACTCTTCTTCCCCAGCAGGTGTTTCCACTTGTGATCCTCCATCTGCATGACGGGCCACATCCTTGGGTTGGTTCAAGCAGGTGCTTTTGACCTTTGTAGTGAATATTTCTGATTTGTGAGTGCTCTCCATCTGCTTCAGGGCAGTAAGAAGCAGCTGGAAAGCAGTGATCTCCTAAATAGTGGTAAAGAGTCGTTTCTGCAGTGGCTGGCACCTGCCCAGGGTTTTTGGACAGAGTGAAGTGAGGTGACCATCTTTGCGCCTGTGTTGCAGTTCTCAGGGACACTGGCCAAAATAATCCACAATCAGGTAAAAGAGTAGCGTGGCAGGAAACTGGGTGATTGCAAGGCAGGATAAGTACATGTGTGGCACCTGGGAAATCAAATCTAGATCCAGACTGGTGGGAAAAACGCTACTGCAAGAGCACATTCTAATAGCTAACATGGTAATGAGGTTTTTTTCTCATACTTCCTCATCTTTCACCTCTTTCACTGTATTTTAATAGTGCCTCAAGGCATAATTTCACTTCAGAAGTGAACAGCAAACTGGGAACGTTGCTGTTCTTCTGCAGCTCCTGTTAAACTGCAGCATGGCTTTCCTGGGGTCAGGTGAGGGGGAAATGGGGAGTATCTCCTGGGTGAGTTTAATAATAATTAGGTTACCAAGGGAGGAGCAAATCCCACAAATGCATTATAGCTTATCAGTTTGATATCTGTGGATTTTCCTGCATAAGAAGCACCTACAAAGGGTAAAGATACTAATTGTTTGGGGTGTTGTATTAAGTATTTCAGTAACAGCTATTTAACTTCCATGGATCTGTCTACATAAGGCCCACTGAAAATATATATGCCACTTTCTACTTTGTTGCATGAAATCAGAGGCAGATCTCTTCAGTGTATGTTTTATCATTTTCAGTCATGCATTTGAATCAATATAAATCTATCTCATCGGAAGTTGTGCCTTAAAAAAAAAGTAAAACCACAGTTCTCTTCAAATGTGTGTTCATTCTTGATTTAGGAGTCTCCTAGATCTGTGAATATGCCCTCTGTTTATTATGAAATGCCAGACACTGATGATCCAAAATGCAGTCATTTCAAAGGATTTTTACTTACTGTCTTGATTACTGTTGCATCAATAACACCTTGCTCCTTTGAATATTGGTTTTTGCTGTGTTTTGATCGTTTCAAATCTACAGTTCGGCTAAGGGAATTTGAAATTTCCAGAAAAGAGAAATGTTGAGACTTTTCTGTGTGTAAACAATGGCACTCTGAATACATTTGAAGTCAGTGAAAGCAGTTTTCTGTAGAACTTGGGGTTTTGGGATTCAAAAATAAAAAATACGTATTATTTGAAATACGTGTTTGATAAATCCCACACTGAAAGATGCTTAATCTGTGAGTACCTCTGTGCAAAGAGTAGACTAAGGTGTTCTACCCTTCATTTCATTGTAAATAAATGTTAACTGTTCTCAGGGTGTAAATAAGAGAGCCCGAACACCACAGTGCAGGAAGCAGGTGACACATGTGCAGTTTGTGGGCATTAGCTCAGGTGGTTACCTGCTATGTAGGATTAATTATTTGGCTTCTGCAGAAGTGCTGGACTGCTGTGAGAGATCTCGGAAAATGACCCGCTCTGGTAGGAAAGGCAGGTGGAACAAAAGCTGTGGATGCAAACAGGAGCTGTGAATATCTCGTTCCTGGTGTTGGTGTCTTCAGCAGTAGCTTTACATGGAAAATATTCTCATGCAAGGCAGCTGCTGAGTTTTAAGGAGAGACTCGAAGGCAGAGTGAAAATGTGGAGAGACCTTTTCTGGTCTCTGCTTTTCAGAGGGGATTCCCCAGGTCATAAAGTGCTTCATTTGTACAGGTCAAGAAGTGAAGTGACCTGTTGTAGGTGCCTCTGCTCCCAACCCTTTCCATGACCTGCCCATGTTCTGGAGTCCCTCACAAAAAAGCTGACCATACAGACTCTGGAGTCAAGGGACTGTCTGCCCCTTCCCTTCATGCTCTGAGCAGGAAGCAGTTGTAGGGAAAGTCTTGTGATCTGTAGACAAACAGTTGAGCTGGTGGGAGGGCAGCACCCATTTGAAGGTGTATTTAATGTGAGCTGGGACTTGCAATTTGTGAGCAGCTGCCATGGTGAGTTCCACAGGCAACGGTTCTGTTGGGACATTACCAGGATCACGCTGGGACAACAAATCTGCGTCTGGTATCCACTTTAAAATGGAAGTGATAGTGTGTAAAAGACTTGCAGATCTTCAGAGAAACACAAACAAAACCAAACAAAACCCCCCACCCAGACAATCAACAAGTAGTTTCATGGCAGAATGTTAAAATCGGACCAAGAACATCTGAACTGGGGGAAGAGATGAAGTACAGTGTGCTTGTAAAGACAAGGTGCCAGCATTACCGGGAAACGTCCTGTTAGTACAGATGTGTTTAAAGCAAAACAAGGGCCAATATCCTGTGCCTAGTTCAAGGAATGAGGAACACATTAGTTCCTCATAGTGCACACTGTTGCTGTTCAATTTGATCTGTCTTCCTGAAGTGTGAAAGATGGGTATGAAGACATCCTTCACCTGAAGCTGAAATGCTTTGGGGTGTATGTCAGTAAGGTCACAGTAGGTACAAATAAGTTTGGTGTAGGGTTTTGGTTTGTTTTGGTTTTATATTTTTTCAAAACGCTGTTTGTAACCAGTATTTCTAAGGCGTAGTGTTGAGTTCATTCCCTGAACATTCACCTGTGCACTGTGGAATGGGAGTGATGTTACCCTGGATCCCAGGCTGTGTCTGGAGCGTTATTTCAAGAGCCAGTTGATTTTTGTACCTTACAGACTGAAAACAAACAGCACATTTCACTGCTCTGGCTTTGCTGTTCCAGCCCTGTCCATGTGTGCACTCACAAAGCAAAAGGTGAATTGCTTTGGGACTGCTTACCTTCATTTTTGCATATCGTTTCATAGGGGAAAAGGAAGAAAATGGTCTTTGCTTCCAGGTAATAGTCACCTCTTGTATCTACACTAAATGTGGTCTGAGTAAGCGACCATCTTGCATGCCAGTTCTGTTCTGTGTTGGAGTAGATCCATGAAGAACTGTTTGCACAGCAGGGAAGTTGACCTCAATTCTAAAACCAGAAAATCTAGGATGGAGTTCTCCTTGATTCCTTTTATTTGATCTCTCATTACACTTGCCTATATCCTAAGAATAGGAATGATATGCACTGTAAAGTTTCAGTTCTATATCAAGTCTCTCTGTTCTGGTTAATAAAAAATTTATACTTGTCATGTTTGTAAAATAAGTTAAATATAATACATGGGTTTTCAGGTGTCTTGGTTTTGTTTTTTTTTATTGCCACTCTGTTTTAGCAATGCGTGTAAAACACCTTTCTCAGATTCTGAAGTTCCTTAATGGTTCCAGATCTTAACCTTGCATAATGCAGGCTTTCTAACATGGCAGGTGTTTTTTGTATGGAAAAGAAAAACAAAGTCTGTTTATTTAAAAAGCAGTGTGTAACAAATACATTGAGACTTCTCTTGTGTTTGATGGCTTAGCTTAGGCAGTTATCTGGGAGGGGGTGTTTGTATATTAAGAAAAAGTGCTTAGATTTGCTGCTCTTTCATTTTGGAATCTGATAATTGGAATTTTTAGATCTTGCCATAGTGGGAGACATTTGCTGTTGAAACTAAGATGGAGTGAGAAGGAATGTGCTTTCTGCTCAATACAGGTGTGGTTTTACTCTGCTGTGTGCCGGGATGGATGTTCCCTTTGGAGCAGGAGTGGCCTGTTGTGTCCCCTGAGCTGGTTATGGACGGACCCTGCCATGGGTTGGTCCAGGTGGTCTGAACTGGGCAGAGGGAACTACTGAGCTGTCCAGAGGGATGCACAGCTGTGTTCCTGCTGTTCCATCCCTTCCCTCAGTGTGTCAGTGCTGTGGTCTGAGCTGTCCAGAGGGATGCACAGCTGTGTTCCTGCTGTTCCATCCCCTGAGTGTGTCAGTGCTGTGGTCTGAGCTGTCCAGAGGGATGCACAGCTGTGTTCCTGCTGTCCCTGTGCAGTAGGTGCTCAGTTAGGATGAGTGTACCCTGTGAGGTGTGGAAGGCAGCAGTGCTGTGCTCACAGGGACGGGGCACTGGGGATGAGGAGTTTGTCCTGCTGTCCCTGTGCCACCCGTGTGTGTGGGACAGGACAGGACAGAGCTGCTGCCTCCTGTCCCCTGTCCTGCACTACTGCCCTTGGCATTCTCAGCCCACACCAGGCTGCTCCCACTGCTCCCAGTCAGCGCTGGGCCCAGGGAGGAGTCACACCTTGATTCTGGTTTACTGGAGTGTCTCACAGCCACTGACTCGGTTTAGCCATGTAACTGTAATTAGATGTGGAATGTGGAGAATGCTGCTTTATTTTTCTGTACTAGAAGACAGTGAACTCTTAATTGCTTAGTTTGAGTATTAAAACATTCCTCCTGCCTCAGGACTTTGCTTAACCAAGTGAAGCTGTAAGAAATAAATGTAACTATCAGTAAGTTTCTCCTGATGACCTCACTGTTCTATTTGTATTGATGTTCTCTTTCTTTTGTTTGGATTTGTGTGAATGGATGTTACCGATTTTGCATTTATTTTTGTTTCTCTCTGTTATCCTCTAGGAGCGAGGACATTTAAAATGTTAAAGGCAGTTTTAAAAAAGAGCCGAGAGGGTGGAAAAGGGACCAAGAAAGACCCAGGTATGAATATCAATGTGATGTGTATTGAGGTGCCACCTCCAGCATGGCCCAGGGCCAGGGCTGCAGAGCCCTCAACTACAGAAATGCATTTGAAACTACTTAGTCATTACATTATAGAAAAAACCTGGTTATTAATTATGGGTGATAGAATTTTGATTATGCATGTATTTGGGAAAAAAAAATTGAAAGAAAATTTAGTGAAAAGTTATTAAGCTGGTTACCAAGGTGCTATTATGTTCTAGTTTTTGCTTTAACTCCAGGTATTTTTGAAGGTAAAATTAATCATCAACAAATCTTACTTAAAATAAAGCTTATTTTACTATTGACTATGAATTTAGTAGGCCACTATTTACATGTGCCACCTTCCAGGAAGAGGGGTGACCAGAGCTCTGTGGCAGTTCCCAAGGGCAGAGGAGGCCCAGCAGGTCCCTGTGAGGAGGAGCAGGTGCTGTGGCTGGGCTGGGCCCTGCCTGCTCTGTGCCAGCTGTGCTGACTGGAGTCTTTGCTGCAGTGTCTGAAAAGCTCATGGCCCTGAGTGAAAGTTACCTGTTCTTCACAGTCACATTTCTAACTTCAGACTGCTCATGTAGACTTATAAATCTGTTTTTCTGTTGCGTTAGATCCTAAATTACCCACAAGAGTGAATTTACACTCTTTGGCAAAATAGATTTCCTACTCCCAGAATAAATAAAAGCAAAACCAAATGCTTCTTTAAGATATAAACCCCAGTGTAATACAGCTGCCACATCCTTTGTTGGAATCTTGTGAATGGTGCAGCCCTACCCTCTTGGCCAAGCAGGTTATGTTCGTGTCTTGCACTGCAGCTTTTCAGACTGTCTGGTTACACTGAGCCCTACAAATGGAGGGTATTTGCAGTGTTCTTTTGGAAAAAGCTGTTCTGCGTTCATCTGGTGGGTAGTGTGTTCTTCAGGACACGTTTGTGGTCCTGTGAAGTTTGCAGTGTGCCACAGCTCCTTCCCAAGTGACTGGGTGGTGGGAGCTGTGCTGACCAGAAAAAACATGGACAGGAGATCAGAGATGCACAGGAGTGATCACAGGGCAGGACAAAAGGCATGCTGTTAATTTTGTGTGTGCTGCTGACTTGGACTTACCAGCTGGAATTGTTTAAACAGAGTGGGCTAAAGATTCCTGTGGTGAGGCTTTCACTGGGACATTTTTCCTTAAAATACTAGATGGAAATTGGTTTAAGCTCAAAAGGAAAATCAGGCTGTTTGGAATGGAGCTGTGACCAGGCTTTGATTAAAATCTGAAGCTTGAAAAGTCTTTTTCCTTTAAGTTAGAAAACACATTTTTTGTTTTAGGATCTCATTACATCTGTCTGGATTAATGTGTGCAAAAGAAACGATTTTCTCTCTTTGTTTTTACAAATACAATGCCACTGTATTTCTGAACACTAAGGGGAGAGTTAGAGCGTGGGAGGTTTTTGGTTTCATTTTTGGTTTGGGTTTTTTGTGTTGTTTTTGTTTGGTGTTTTTTCCCCCAGCAAAGCTCTAGAGTTTCATGTATTAATTGGATGTTATGGAAACCAAGTATTGGGAAAAACGGGTGAGTGATGCCTGGATGGCCAGAGTAGAGGGGAGTGCAGGAGCCGCTTTTTAATGGGGAAGGAAGTGATTTATCCAGTGGATCCCAGAGGTTGTTGGTTATTTTGTATTTGAAGATGGTGTGAAAAGTTTGAAAAGAAATGCGTGCATTCCATTCCGTATTACCCCCAGGACTTCCTGTAAAGCCTGTCCAGTTTAACGGCTTTCTCCTTTGCTCCAAAGGGCCTTCCAACTCTTTTGGCCATTTTGGAAAAGGTGTGAAGCAAGGCAAAGAACATTGGTGTTTGTAGAGCTTGCTTTCTGCTTGCTCCTCTCTCTGGTCCTTAAACTCAAAACATGAGAAATGAGAGGGGTTTTTTGGTTGTAGAGTTGTCCCACTTCATGGCCCTTTGGGTCTGCAATAGCAAGAACAGCTCTGACAATATCTGAGTCCCTGGAGAGGGTGGAAATGCTCCCCAGCGCTGGGAGCTGACTCGAGAGACAGGAGAGCTGGGGTGGAAACAGCCATCCCTTGAGCCCCCCCCAGAGAGACTAATGCAGTAATAAATTTAGATGCTTCGCTCAGCTTTGCGGGCACGTGGACTTGATTTTGCTGAGGAAGTTTTGAAAAGGTTTTCACTTTTTTAGAGCTTCTGAATGTGGGAGGAAGGAGATGGAGAGTGGCAGCTCCATAGGGCTGCCCTGAACCCAGTTGGGAAGACTTGCTGGGGTCTTTTTTTCAGTGTATTCCTGGTTTAGGAGTGATGCTGAGAAGGGAGAAGGCAGTGAAGTCTGCCAGGGTTGTACTGGGAATCCCCGCCAGGGCAGGAGGGACACTGGGGCCGTGAGCTGCAGCTTGACCACATTTCTGTGGCTGTTTCAGTGGGTCACATTGCAGGAGGTTTAGGCTAAACTGCAACAGCTGTTTCTTAAACTGAAGTAACCCTAGTTGTCCCATGGGTTGCATGAAAGGAATGCCTGGAAGTCTGTGTGTTTCAGATTCGAGTGGGATGATTCCTGTTCGACTGAATAGAACTTCCTGTTTGTGTGTTAACTGTATTTATTGGGTTTACAGCTGGTAGCCTTGTGGAACCACTTTAGAATAGGAATGGTGGGTTTTTGCTGGATTGAGGGCACAGCTGTTGTATTAAAAAGTCTGTAAAAGGGTTAAAGAACAAAAAGAAATTAAGACTGTTTTTTTAACAACAGCTTGCATGGGTGTTCATGTTAGAATTTCTCATTTGCCCAGACATAAGGGCTGAAGAGCTGACACTGGGCATAATGGACTTGAAATCTACCTGCTGAGCATGGGCATTGCAGTTTTTAATATCTTTGTAAATTCAGAGCTCCCTTGAAAAGGAGGGTTGCAAGAATTGGTATTGATGCTTTGGGAGTGAGGCTGATATGCTGTGCTGGAGTCTGGGGGAGTGTCTTTGTGGAAGTAGCTCCTGCCCTGGCCAAGTGCAAGGCTGTCCCCTGGGAATGTCAGCTGTGGCAAAATGATGCCTTGGGCTGCACCAAGAGCAGTAACTGGAGATAGGTGGTTGGGCTCAGACCCTGCCGTTGCTCCAGTAAAAATTCTGCAATTGTTTTGTTAAAGTAGTTGCTTTAGATATGGCTGGGAGCCATGGACAGGTAGGCTGGTGGCTGTTGCAGGGTTAGGTAAACTTGAAATGAAGCAAATTCAACATGTTCAAGCATGCATCTCCATAATTATCAGGGTGTCCAAACACACGTGAACCGGGTGAAAGGAGCTGTGTTGGCAGCAAGTTGCTCACGGGTAGAGCAGCTTTTACAGACAGAGCTAACGGAATGTATTTCCAAAGGTGGGTTTGAGGACAAGGTGGTTGGTATCCCACTTAGATATGTACCAGAGAAATAGAATTTCAAAACAATGTTTTGACCAAACTTGATCTGCATCCAGATTTTTTTCTGGTGTTCTGCAGCATGAAGCAAGCTGTCTTTACACCCCTTCAGACATAGTTATTCCATACAGCAGAAATATCTGTCTGTAAGTTGATTTTCCTTTTGTCTTGTCTTTCCTTCCATTATTGATGTACATACTTGGTAAAGGACAGAACCTGAGGGGGAAAAACCCACAGTCTTCACCTGTCACATTAAAGTAACAGAAAACTATTTTAGGACTGTTTGAAACCAAGCAGAAAGAGGGTAAACAGGAAGATTAATTTGTGTGTCCCAGAAATAATTGGTGGGTTTGTAGTGTCTCATGTACACTGAGCTGGAAGTGTACAGCAGTTACTCCCCCAGTTTCCCCTTCTTTCTCAGGTTTTTATTCAGACTCAGAAACAAAGTAAAAATGTGGTATTTTCTCCTCTTTGTCGCATTATTGTCATCCAATAAATATCTCTCTGCAGAGTTTCCAAATCCTGCAGGGATTCCTTGGGAGGTGTTTTTGGTGTCACTGGGCCCTGTGACCTCTGCTGAGGGCACAAGTTCTCCTTCCTTGCTGTGCTAATGGACTTTATTTTCTGGATTTGAGATAATCTCAGCTCTGTCTCTATTTATGCCCTGCTTTTCTTCCCACCCACCATGGGACTGTCTTTGTGCTCTCTCTGGGGTGTTGCTTTCAGAGTTGATTGAGGTTTACTTGTTGTCCAGTCTCTTTTCTTGAGGTGTTTGTTGCCCTCTATAACCACTGGGAGATGTTCTGTCTCCCTCTGGCCTCTCTTGGAAGGAGTTGGCCGTTTTTATTGTAATACAGCTCAGAAATGTTGTGTCTTAGTGTCACAGTTACAGAAACCAAAGCCAGACAACTGTCCGAGCTCGAGTTCAGCAGGGTTTCCTGCAGGGCCTGTCTGTGTCTGTGATGAGGTGACAGTGTAAGGGCTATACGTGCGCAGCTTCAGAATAAAAACCAAAAGTGCTTCTTAATTGTCACTGCTTTAGAAGTTCTGCTCAGCTACTCATTCTTAAGTGCATTAAAATGCTTTAGGGGTAGGTTTGTATTAGTATTTCCTGTTGGGTTTTTGTACTGCCAGCTGCTTTCCACTATATAATTATGTTTGTTTTCTTTCACTGTCCCAAAGTCAGCAACTTGCCTGCATTTGGGAATCTGCTTTTTTTTTTCACCTGCTAAGCAGAAGCTCATTCAGTATAAAATACATGTAATGTACTTCAGTTTAAAAAGAGAAGAAGATCCTGTACATGAAGTTGCTGCAGAACATGCTGCGTTATTTCAGATGGCTCTTTGGTAGCACGAGCATTGTGGTTGTGTTGACCCACTATCAGCCTGAAGGCACACGGATAATGGCAGCATTGTGCCTGGTGTGCTGTGCTCTGCCTGCTCCAAATCCCAGCAGATGAACAGCAAATGTGGTACATGCTGTGCGTGAAAACTTGGTTGGGGTCAGGAGGAATTTAATGTGTAAGTAGTCGGAGGTTTTAGGTTTTCCAGCTTAAAGGCTTGATAGATGCTGATGTAGTGCTCAGATGACAGGGGACAGATTATGTCAACAGAAATATCATGTTTATAATGTAGCACATAATGTTTGGAGAATCTGGAGAAGCGAGGTGGGTGGCTTGGATTTCTCAAATAAGAGTCATTGCACTGCTTGTGCATTTGTATGCATTGGGCTTTTGGTCATTGCCTGCCTAATCAGATCTCTTGAATTTGGTCTACAAAAAGGGTCCATAGTAATAAATGTTTCTTGGATCTTGTTTGATCCAGATCTGGTAGATCAGCCTTAAATTTTTACAGTGCTCTTTGAGACCTAGTTTGCTTTGTGTAAGTATTTTTGACTTCAATATGAGGGTACAGAGTTTAGAGTGTTGGGGCAGACTGAATGCTTTATTTCTACATTATGTTCTGTTGTAGACTGGAGTATTTTTAATTATTTTGTCTTTAGGAACATCTTATACTAAAAATGTCAGATGAAATCTGTGAATTTGAAATTTCTTCCCTTTTTTGTCACATCATCAGATACAATTAAGAAATTGAGATGACAGTGTTCTTTTTGAAGTATAAAATGTCTTTCAAAGGCTGTGCTTGCTCGTAGGCTGTTCTGCCATTCCTGTCCTTCTCTCTCCCTTTCCCTTCAGCCAAGGCCCCAGCTACCAGCCTGACCTGCAGCACTTGGAATGATAAACAAAAATGTGCTGAAATTCACTGAAACTGGGTTTGGGGGTTTTAATTGGTTTTTGCTCATGGCAGCTAAGGTGCTACTCTCAAAAAAACCCAAGTTGCTGTGCAGAAAGGCCTGGCCTTTTCTTAAGACCCACAGCTGAATCCTTATTTCAGAAGGGAGTGTTTTGCCTTGCCCGTGGCAGTGAGGGTCTGACTCTCAGCTGGCCGTGGGTGTCTCCAGGCGTGTTTGCACCCACCTGCCTTGCACTGCCTCTCACCCAGGACCCAGCTGGGACCATCCAGGCTTTGGACCACGCTGGCAAATGGTAAGGCCATTAAATAAAACAAGTTTGCATTCTAAAAACAAATGTGCAAATTTAGTTGGCTTTTTCTGTCCAAACTCTATGATATTAGGCTTTGAATTTTAAGTGCAAAGGGACTTTGTGGGGCATAAAGACACATCCACTGTCTGGAACACTGAACTTGGACTGGAATACTCGCAAGTTTCAGTTTGACCTTTTTGTTGTTACTCTAAAAATATCTTGCAACAGAAGAAGCATTGTTTGATGCTTAAAATATGGAGCTGGTTTTGATTATTCTGTGTTGCTTTGCCCACTTTCTGCTGCTGTTGTCAGTTATTTAAGAGTTTAAACTTTTTTGCTGAGCACTGAGTGTTTAATGTGGTGTCTTTTCTCAGAAGGTAATTCCAGTAATGTATCCCATGTACATATAAACACCCCCTTCCCCGCCAAAATAAAAAGATCCTGCCCTTGAAGCACACAGAAACCACTTCAGTGGTCCAAATAACCCCTTCTCTGAAGATTGGTTGTTTCTTTAAGTAAGAGCTGCAAGAGAACATTAGTATTTTGTGTACTGAAACAGTAATCCAGAGTTCAGAAATAAATGCCAGAAAATGAGCAAATAATGTCAAGTACAAGCAGAGTTGGCAAAGGTTATCCATTTAAACCTTTTATTCTAATGTTGCCTGGGTTGTTTCTCTCTCAGTGCACTTCACTGCTCTTCCTTTGCTCAGGCTGTAATGAGTTTTCTCCCCATTCTGTGCTAGTTTCTCTCTTTTTCTGGTCTCTCCAGAGTCTCAAGAGCAGAAGAATTCGGTGTTGCTCGTCCCTGGTGCCTGTGTTTTCCCTGTCAGGCCGTTCCCTGCCCCAGAAGGCTGGCTGGACACTGCCCCCCTGAGCGGGCATGGGCAGGGTGGGTGGTGGTGCCGCCAGCTGCCTTGTCCTGACTGGGCAGACGGGGACCCTGCCCTCCCCAGCACTGTGAGCACAGGCACACATGGCAGCTTTGCAGTTTCCAAAGACACAGAACCTTTGAAGGCGGTGACCAGTGGTTGGCAGCTGAAGGGAGCACCTTATACGCAGTCCCTGAGCCCTTAGAGTTCTGGGGACACTTGCCTATCAGTTCTGTTGGGAGATCAGATGGGAATGAAACCTAGCAAACTGTTAGCAGTGTTCCTGGAGTTTGCCACATTCCAGTCTCCTTCCCCAAACACGTTACAAAGTGCAAAATTCGCAGCTGTGACATGGCAGAGTTTGTTTGCTCCGGTCTTGGTTCCAGGTCATGCCAGAGGAATCTGCTCAGAGCTGCATTCTCGTGTGTCTGGGGAGATATGGCTGGCCCCTTCACTCCGTGGGGATCCTTGGTCAGCAGCATCCTGCAGTGCTAGTGCTTTCTTCTGGTTTTTAAAGCATCTCAAACAGAACTGCAGAATTTAGGATTTCTTCTGCTGTAGCACAATTCTGTATCAGAGGTTTTTCTTAAGTGGGTTGAGTCTTCCACTTCACTTTAGTAGATAAGGGAGAAAGACAAAATGGGCTATCTCAGAAGGGCCTGTGGAGGGAATCCACAGAACATTGTCTGTTCTGTGGTTGCTCACAGTATCCAGACTCAAGGACTCTGCATGTTCATTGTTTTGGCTGCCACTGTTGTAAAGGTTGTGGTCCTATTCCTTCATGTTAAAAGAACATGAATTCTGACATCTGCACCAAACTCAGTTTGCACATATTTCAGTAAAGTATTTGGCATTCTGGTTTCTGAGCAACTTATATTGAATGAAAAATTAGGGGCATTTTATTATGTTTAATACTGACATATACACTGTAAAGGTTTTCTTTTAGGATATTAAGCTCTACAAAACCATTAGTCAGCCATCCTTGTATCTTTTGTATCTAAAGCAAAAAAGTAGCTTGTTAATCAGATTATGCCTTTCAATTGCATCCCAAGGTGCAACCAAACTCATACTTGATTTCCATTCTTCAAGCTTTTTGTGTGTGGTTTTTAAAGCTATTAAGCTGTTTCTGTGGTTACTTTGACCACTGAGCAAGAACTCCAGTATTGAATGATGCTTATGAAACCTTTTTGTTCAGAGACTACTTGGCAGTGGAAAATGTACAACTCAGAGGTTTAAAAAAACCCAAAGTGGGGTTTCACAGGACCTTTCCTTATGTGTTTGTTTGACACTGTTAACAAACTTTGAGAGGTCCTTTTACTCCAGAATTGGCATCATGAGCTTTCCACTGGGGCAGGCACCAAGAATGTAATGTGATTTTAAAGTATTGTTCTGGTAGCTAAAATATTTTAAGTTTCTAACCTTTAGGTTAGTAACAAATAATTCTGGGTTTCTTTGTTTATTGGTGTGTGGCCTCTGCTTATATTTGGACATTGTAACAAATTGCACCTGGACAGCTATTTCTCCTGCCTTTCCTAGTATTGTTTCCCTAGTGTCAAATTGCTGTGTTGGAAGCCTCATGTGTTACCCGGTGGATCCCACAAGCTCGGTGATTTGGGGTCTGTCCTGTCACACACGTACACCTGGGGATCTCTGTGGGAATTTTCCTGTAAGGTGGATGAAGTCCATGGATTTGGTCATCAGCCCAATGTACACAAAACAGGAAATGCAGGATTAGGATAAATAAAACCTACATGATCGATTTAGAGACTTGGGAAAGGATGAGCTAAGCATATAAAAAGCAGCAAGAGAGGAGAAAATCCCCTCTGTGGATAACACGGGGGATGGCGGCGAGGCCTGATCTCGGCAGGGCAGGGCTGGGCTGGGCTGGGCTGGGCAGGGTAGAGC
>JAOXXN010000102.1:38675574-38691257 GCA_026770055.1 Myrmophylax atrothorax
GTCTGAATATGATTAAATCCAGTTATTTATAATCAGTGTATCAGGTAGAGGACTGCTGCAAACCCCTTTGTTTATGCACATTAGTGACTGTGTAAGAGTGGGTGTTGTGGTTTTTGCAGTTCTTTTATTTCACTCCTGTCTCCAAACATAAATAGAGAAATTGCTGTAGAAGTGACAAGAAAGTTGTTAATTTTCAGGGGTTGTGTCCTCAGTGGTGCCAGCACAGTGGTGTGTGAGCCAGGCCAGATATGGGGCTCCATGGGCTCCTTTTATCAGCACTCTGCATAGAGATCATTCCAGCACTGCAGCAGCACTTGGGGTTACTGGGGCAGAGCTGGAGAGCCAAGTGACACTGCTGTTGCCTGTGGAGACACTCAACAGGTTTGCCTTTATAAGCTCTGGGAACAGAGAGTGTGGAAAGGTGGGTTTTGTCAGCACTGAGAAATGTCTTGGTTAACGACCCATTTTACATAAAATTAAAAAACATGGCTCAAGGAATTACTGTAGGATAGCAAGTACAGTTTGTAAAAAGTATTCTTAGTTTAACTTACCTACCTATAGTTTTTCTTCTCCTTTCAAATTAAAAGTAACAATCTTTATACTTAAATAATTTTGGATTGGTTTTGACAGTTCACGTGAAAGTTTTGAGCCACAGAATGGTATTTGGATGTTTTGTCCCTTGCTACAAATGATTTTTGTGCTAAACAATTTTAAAGGGTGGGTGAAGCCCTTGTAAAGGGGAAGGAAATGGGATTTTTGCCCGAGACATAAGTGAAGGTCAGGATCTAACTCTTGGTTTTGTTACTGCTGGGACAGCCTGACTGCAGTCTGGGTGCCTCTGAGATCATATTGTACCAACCTCCTCATGCTGTGATTTAGTGCAGTGGCACACCCTGTTGTGAGGGAGTGGCTGCTCACTGGTGCTCTTGCAGAAAATGCTGAACAGTTGGTAAATCCTAAGTGAAAAGCCACATTCACCGTGGCTGCAGTGTCATTCCACTGTGATTCCCAGCCAAAGAAAAGGAATTCTTCAGATATGAAGTGCTGGGAATGCTTTGGCGTTTCTGTGTCATTATTTTGAACAAAGACCTGAGCGGGCAGTGGGATGCTGACAGAAACATTCTCTGCTGCTCCTTTGCCTCTGAACAAACTATAGCTCGTGGAAGGTGGTTTAATATCAATTAGCTGCCTTGCATCTGGGGCAAGAGTGGGAAAAAGATGACACTAATGTCCTGATTTGAAAGCTCTCTGTTTAGTAGCATGATAGCAAGTTGCAGATCTTTCCGGGTATGGTGAGTGAAAGAGGAAAGGATTGGGCTGTAGTGATGAAGTTATCTAACCAGTGGTAGAACAAAATTCTAATATCAGCTACTTAGTGGTGTGGTTTTCAGTGTCGACAATATCATTAATATTTTTTAAAGTCTTTGTGTATTAGAGCAGAGGAAAAGTGTCCCTTGACATGTGGTCATTGGTTCTGCCTGTGGTTCTCCCCCTGCAGTCCCAGCAGGTTGATGGTCAGGTATATATCGGGGGGGTGTGTGTGTGTATCTATCTATCTATCTGTCTATCTATCTGTACATCTATCTATACATCTATCTAAACATCTATCTATCTATCTATACATCCATCTATACATCTATCTCAGGTGATATCCTTGCATAGCTCATTTCCCTGGAATAGAATTCTCTTTAGTGTCTACTAGACTGAAGCAATTCACTGTGTGTATTCTCACTGCTAATGAGTAAAGCATACACTCAGGGTGTGCTACCCAGGTTTTGATGAAGAGTTCTTCATAACTTTTTATTGAGTCTGAGTAGCTCTAGTTAAAAATTTTGCTCAGTAAATAGTCCAAGTTTTCTGACAGTGGGTTTCACTGGTATAAATTAAAAAATAAAAGTCATAGTTAACCAATGCTTACTTGCACCAATATTCATGAAAACATCTGTATTTCAGGGCTGCATACTCAGGACATTCTTACTTTTCTAGGAAATTTGTCTACTCTGGCTGAGGTTTGTCTGCTCCTGCATCTCTGTTTGCTGATATTATGTTTGTATGATCAGTGGATAAAAATAGTTTTTCCTGGTTAAATAATGTCTTAAATCATGAATGGGAAAACGTTCTGCAGTAAGAAATGCACTGTAAAATGTTTTATGGTTTTTGGTAACTGGCACTGACATTCAGACTGTTTCACAGAATTAGACTCCAGGTGGTGATGTCTAGAGCAGAAAAATCTTAAGTGTAAATTAATTTAGTGACAAGTTCTTACTTGTCTTACTTGCTCTTACTGCTCTTCCTTTCATTGCCCTTCCTGCATTTTTCCAAGTGGGTGTCAATTTGTGCTTTCAAAGGTGTAATACTGGGCTTGTTTTTTGTTCTGATGTCACCTGTGCTTGGCTTTGCTCCCACCTGCGCCACAAACATTGCCGTTCCTTGTCATTTCTTTAAAATGTGTCAGTATTTTGAGTGGGACTGGAGCAAACTCATTCCTTCTGCCCATGCTCCATCCACTCACTGTCTGGTTATCCATCACATCAGACTTGGAAAACCAGCATTTTGGTTGCACCAAGAGTAATGTAGCTAATGATGAAAGGATGTTTTAAACTTAATTTTCTTACCTTTTTAGAATGTTGCACACTCATAGATAGCTGGGGCTTGAAAGAATCTTAGACTCTGTCTTGTTAAGCAAAAGGTGTTGCAAACATTTTGAAAAGCTTAGTAAATTCTGGTAGTTTATCATTTAGCAGTAGGACCTTATGAAAAACAGCAACAGCAGCAACAACAGCAGAAGAAATAGAAGGCCAGTTTGGAAATTTGCATTCTAGCAATATGTAAATCCAAACAGAGACTGTTTTAATTTATAATTTTAAAATAATGGAAAAGTAGTTTTTCCTCTCCTTCCTGTCATGCACATTCTTACTGGTGTGAACATTTGCTAATTTTGAGGGTTATTTTACCTTCTAGGTTGCTTCGGCGGGGGTTGAGTTTCTCTTTTTTAATTAAAATTGCAGTGGTAGGAAAAGAATGTTATGCTTGGAGTGATAGTCGCTGTGTTGCACACCTGGAGTTTGCCATTCAGGTGGCTCAGGGACAGCTGCCCTTTGGCCCGGCGTGCCCAGCCCGTGGGGACATGGGAGCGGCTCAGCCAGGAGGGGACACTGTGTGACACTGCTGTGTGACTGGCACAGCAGGTGGAGCTCCTGTCTGTCAGCAGAACCTGGAGAGCACCAGAGTGTTTGGCCCCAGTGCAGCCTTCAACACTGCCCGTAAAACGAGGGGAAAGGGTTTATGTCTTAAACCTCTGAGGAGCCTGAAATTGCTGGCAGACTAAAGCTACTGCATCATTTGGAGTCAGAAACTTCGTTAATGGCACAGTTCATTGAGGAGAAGGTGGTTAAAACAGCAGAAACAAACAGCATCAGGAAAAAGTTGTCAGCAGGACAATGCTGGGAAGGGGAGCAGGACATGAAAAACTGTCCCAGTAAGTTGAGTTTCTTCTACAGTAAAGGTAGAATGAGCATTGCTGGGATTGGTAATCTTACAGGTGTGCAGCTAAACCAGTATTCATGTTCTTAAAGGGGTAATAGTTGATTGTACTCTGCTTTAGGAGTGTCAAATAAAAGAATGAAAACACTGATTTATAAAGGATGTTCCAAAAAAATGTGGTGGTGGAGTTTAAGGTGTGAGAGAAAGATGCTGCTGCTGCCCTTGAAGTAAATGTTTGCTGGCTTAAATTAATGATGCAATGATGCTTAACAGAGAAAGGGAACAGCTTTCCCTTGAAATCAGGGAATTTCCACCAGTGAATGTCTGAGATGACTGCTGCGAGAGTCTGCCTTAAATGTGCAACAGAACTTTAGTTAGTTTTGAAATCAAACTTCAGTTAAAGCTTCTAATTATTAAATTAGCAGCATACCTGATACTTGAGACTGGGCTAGGTCAGAGAACCAGTTTCCTCTCAGCTGCAGGTCTGTGCCCTGCCCTTGGGAGCCCTGGGAGCTGCTCCTCCTGCAGGCAGGAACCTGTCCAAGGCCCCAAGTACCTGTGTGGGACAGTCCCCAGGATCAGAACAGCTCCAGATCCACTTGCTGCTGATGGGAGGGAAAGGAAAGGGATGCACAAGTTACAACAGTCTTTTTAAAAAATCAGCTCTTACACAATCAGAAGAGCATTAAGAAGCAATAGATGATTTTTAAAAAGTATCATTATGGAATTGTATAAATCTGTAAGTCCTCCTTGGGGGGAGACTGGTGTAACTGGTGGTACCAGCTTTAAACGTCTGCAGGAGCTGTAGGAAAGAGCTAAAGCAGGCTCAGGAATGCCTGGCAGTGTGGAATAGTGCTGAGGGGAAATTTAAATAGACTGCACTGGTATTTGTCTGCCTGGAAGAAAGACAGCTGCAGGGAAAAGGAGTCAGTGCAGTTGTGGTGTGAGGCAGTGTTGGGTTAACCTGCAGAGGGTTCAGGGTGTGAAACAAGGGCCAGGGTGACTTGTTGGAGGAAAATCCATCCAGAACTCCTAAACAGCAGGTGACCACTTCTGCCTCGGGGAGCGATAGGGCCCTAATTAGGAGCAGTCACGGGAGCCTGCCAGGGTCTGACTTTCCTTACTTGGATTCCTCTCTGCTGTTTGCTGCTGATAAAACTGTGTCCCTGCCAGGGACTGGCTTCCTGTACTTGGATTCCTCTCTGCCATTTGCTGGTGACAAAGCTGTGTCCCAGATGAACCTTCCATCAGACCTCATTCAGCCATCTCACACTTCTGGGAAAGAGCTTCTGTTGTGCAGGGACAGTTCATATTTAAATGGGTCCTTTTTCATCCAGGGATTAATTCATGTGTCCTGTTCTAGATTAGTGAATGAAAATAAACAGGCCATGAATTCCCCTACTTACTGGAATGTTGTCTGTCAGATTTGCAAGTACTATAAGTGACTTCCACAGCAGTTTCTGAGGAAGAAAACTCAGTAAAGCGCCACAGCTTAAAGCATGAGTATTAAAAACACATCCCAAAGATCTTTCCATTTTGAGCTGGTTTTACATGACTGCTACATGTTGTTCTTACCCTTTTAGAATGATTGCTTTTTGTTGTTCAATATTGATACATTTGATTATACTTACGCTTACAAATGACAGGTGTGACTGTTGTCTCCTGAAAGGATGTGAATTTGTTTCAAAGGAGTGTATTTTTGGCAGTTTCCAGCAGGGCCAATGCCCCTTGGTTTTGATAGTAGTGTTGGAAGAGCCCCCTCTGCTGATGGTCAGTTCTGAGCTGGTGGCACAAGAAATGGAGTCAACTCAAGACTCTCTGCTGGAAATACTACAAACATGTTCATAAGTGACTGACATTTCCTGCCCAGCATTTCTGAGCTAAGGAATTGGGTTATCGCCATGTTCCCATATTGCACTTCTAGATGGAAAGAGCAGGTGGGTGCACCCAGATCGTTCTAGGGGAGCGATGCCCTGAGATGGGGCAGCCAGGCCTTCCCAGCTCTGTGACAGTGTGACCCTGGGAGCCTGAGGCCAAGGAGCAGAGACATGCAACTTCTCTTTCAGTCATCAGCCTTAGAGTGCTCAGGAAAATGAGCAAGAAATCAATGTAGTTTTTAGAGCCTTAATGTAGCATTTGAGGCTGCTGCCAGAAGGAAAGATGGGATCTCTGTGTGGCTGAAATGTCATATCCTGAGTACACTGTGGGGTTTTAATAAACAAAATGTGGGATGCCTGGGAGGCCTTTGGAGTGCCCTTGAATTCTGAGCCAAGGAGAAGGATGCTGTTTGGAGACCCAGACTGCAGACAGGAGAGCCCCTTTACCAAAGGCCATGTCTGCAGTTGGCATCAGCTGGCCCAGAGCTCCCTGGAGGGGCTTCTCCCTGTGTGGGTGGGTAGTGCAGATCAGGAGGAGGAGCAGTGGGAGCCAGAGGTGCAGTCCTGAATTACACACCAGCAGGGAGGAGGAGGGGATGGAAGGCAGCCTCCTGGAGTTGCTTGCAGCTCACACACTGCATACGGTGGGTTTCTTGTCCAGCAGTCCTCGTCCTCCAGCAGGCCCAGAGAGTGCAGCAGCTCACTGCTCTGTATGACAGCAGCTGTGTGCGTAAGAAGTAATTCCTCTGCTTTTTCTGCATCAGAGGATACAGGACACAGGAAACTTGTGGTCCATCTGGGAAAAGTTGGATCCACTGGGCTCATTCCCGTTGCAGGTCCGGTGAGGAAGCCCAAGTATGTGGAGAGCCCGCGGGTGCCTGGCGAGGCAGCGGTGCCGCTGCGGAGGGGCACGGAGCCAGGAGGGCCCAGTGCCAGTGGTGAGTGTGGGCAGGGAGCCCTCTGGGGACTGGGGTGACTGCACTGCAGGCTGCCCATGGCAGGGAGGCACCAGGGAGCCCTCTGGGAACCGGGGTGACTGCACTGCAGGCTGCCCATGACAGGGAGGAGACACTTGCACAAACCAGCTCACTGGGGACCAGGGTGACTCTGCACTGCAGGCTGCCCATAGCACTGAGGCACCAGGGAGCTCCCTGGGGACCAGGGTGACTGCACTGCAGGCTGCCCATGGCAGGGAGGAGGCACCTGCCATTGCACCCACATTATCTTCATAACCTCAGTCCTTGGGGCTCGTTGTTTCAAGGAAACTACAGTAAAAGCCACTGTTTTCTTTCAGAAAAAGGCCCTTATTTTGGATTCTTAGTAACAAATATAAAACTAATTATAATTGTCTTCACTATGTGTTTGATACAGTATAATTACTTTGGTCCCTCTTGTGCCTTCATCTTCACAGCCTTTGTAGTGCTGGCATTAAAGGTTTAGGTGCAGCTGGGAGAGCATGACGTTCTCATCCCCCTGATGTAAAGGTGACTGTGCAGTGATGCTCCTGGGCAGACAGCTGGGGGTCAGCACCGACCTCTGCTGTGAAGGACTGAACAGCAGTGCTTGTTGGGTTGAACACCTCGGACTCCTGGCTTTGGTCTCAGTTACTGACGGACTTTGGTACCATGCCCAACATTTACTCAGACTTGCCAAGGTTATAATTTAAATATAATAATCATAATAATAGATGTTGATTTCACAAACTCTGTGACTTGCAGCATCGTGACTTTAGGATTTATTGTAAACCTTAAAATGACAATTTTATAAAGCAAATATATTTTTCAGTCAGATATTTGAAGGCCTGTCAATTTGTGAAAATTCTGAGATAAAAAATCTTTTGCTATTCACTTTTATAGACTTCTTCCTTTCAGGATTAAGTGAGAATCAGAAAATTCAATCTTGCAGAGTAAAGCCGGTGCTGTTTGGGAAGTGGCTGTGCAGGTGCTCCTGGATCCCTCCCTTGGCAGTTCCAAGGTTAAGTGTTCCTGCCAGCCACTGGTTCTCAGAGTGGGAGGATGGTGCTCCTTATTCAATTAGCTGTTTATACCTGAGGATGGGACAGGCCTGCATTTTTTTTAATGGACAAAAGAAATAAATGCTCTGCCAGAGCAGATGGTCACAGGTTGGTGTGTGATGCCAAACCACTGCAGCTGAAGAAGGAAAATGGCTCGTTGTGAGATTCCATTAGCCAGAGATGTTTGCCATGGGCACAGCTGTGCTTAGCTGCTTCTGGTGGAGGTTGCCTCATTCTGAACTTTGTCTTGTTCTATCAGTTGGGTGCCAGAAGACATCTCAAAGCACTGTACTGATAAAATTAAGCATCTCTGCAGCCAGAGGAGCTGGGATGTTTAGAACTGGCATTGCATCCTTTACATGGCAAGCAAAACAGAAATGTATGGTATTACTCGTAGTGTTAACTGAGATTACAAAACATCTGTGTTATTAACCTCCACTTTTCACATGTTAACATCACAGCAACAGAGTCTCAGCCTGCCACTAAGCTTTGATAGCACTGAGCTCAGTGCTGCTGGTGGGAGAACCATCATGTTATGTCACTCATCAGTCAGTCCAGGGGTGAAAACTGGTTGCACTAAACCATTTCTGATTGACTGGCAGGGTGGGTTTTAACTCCTCTAGATCTGTGCAGATACACAGAGGATCCAAGACCCACCAGCAATTAAAAGTTTAATGGACAATTTAGTTGTATTCTTTCTACCTCTTTTAACAGTTTCCAAATACAGGACTCTAATCTTGACCAACTTTTCTCTCTCCCCTCCAAAGCAAAGCCTGACAAAGACTCGAACTGTTCTCCTGCAGCACAAGAATTGATGACAAGATTGGGGTTTTTACTGGGGGAAGGCATCCCAACTTCTGCTCACGTGGAAGAGAAAAATGAAGTTATGGTAGGTATAATAATAGAATTGTACTTAAATTTTAGCAAGTGTTTTTTTTAAGAATGTAAGATCAACTCACAATTTCAAAACAAACAAACTGAATAGACTCATCATTTCTAGAAGTTAAATCTAATTCTGTGAATATGAATAGCTTCTGGAGTTCTCTCTGCCTTACTTTAGTATTTAGAAGGAACTTTTTTCCTTCTGTTTTCAGTAATTTCTGAGGGTGCAAAATGTCAGTGTTGTGTTAAAATGGGAGCATGCCTGGGGGAGGGGTGCGTTTGGTTTTTCCTGAGAAGTTCCTGTCAGTCTGGCAGCCTTTCTGTGTCATTGGGATAGAGGGATTGGAGAGGAGCAAGCGGCTCCTGTCCATATGAAAATCACCAGAACTTCACAGTCACTGGCAGCCTCTGCTCCTTTCCCTTACTGCATCAGCTTTTAGTCCCGGTCCTCATAAATCTTAGAGCGTCAGTTTGGGTTTCAATGATAGTGAAATGTGGATACTACTGCAGTTCTAGTGTTTTTACCCAAAGAATAACCACAGGACACAGGGGGGAGGGATATGCAGTAAAATGTTTGATAGAGAAGAAATCTGCCTCACTGCAGCTCTTCCTCTGAGCTGTGAAGTTCTCTTTTTTAGTTCAGAGGTCACTTTTTAAGAGTAGTATGAAAGATTAGGATGCCCAATCTAGACAAAGCTTTCACTTGTTGCAGTTTTTCCCTGCCAAACGGGCTCTTTGCTTTGCCCTGTCTGTGCCTCCCCCGGAGGGGTGCAGTTCTTGGCCGGGCAGTGCCCTGTGCTGTGACTGAGTGTCCTGCTCTCCCCTGGCAGTGCCCAGTGCCCAGCCGAGGCGTGAGCCCCTGCTCCACCCTGACCAGCAGCACAACATCGCCCAGCACCGACAGCCCCTGCTCCACCCTGGCCAGCGGCGCGGGCAGAGCCGCGGGCAGGGGCAGCCCCTGCGGCACCGTCAGCACCCCCAGCTCCACCCTGGAGAGCAAGGACAGCGGCATCATAGGTGAGCACAGCGCTGCGGGGACAGAGGGCACTGTCCTCGGGGCTGCACGGCCTGAACGGTGCCTCGTGGCCTTGGGGTGGGTCCTGCGCTGTCCTGTGTCAGACCCTCTGTGCTGGGCAGATCAGATGCTACTCTTGGCTGGAACAGGTGCTCACTTGCGATTGCTAGGTGTGCATGTCTCTTATTTTCCTGGTGCAGTTCTAATTTCTCCACATTTTCCTTTAAAATAATGAATTTCCTCTGCTTTTCTCAATTTCTTATTTTTTTCTGCCTTTTTCCATTATACAGTTCTCTCCAATCCCCATAAAGGTGAAGCACAGCCGAGGTTGAAGCTGGTTTAATTTCCAGCTGAGGAAACAATAACTGGTGTGACTTCTTTTGAAAATCAAATCAAGCTTTTTTAAAATAATGCAGACTTTTGAGTAATTAGCATGAAAATGAAGCTAAAATGGGGCATCATGGAAGAGGTGCAATTGTGTGATCCTCCACTGAACGATGGCTGAGCTGAAGGCAGAGGTGCATCTCCTGTGGGGAGCTGGGGATCATGAGAGGCAGCCACCCTCACAGCCCAGCTCTTACACAGCTCCTTTTAGCATCTGGATGAGTATTCCAGTCAGTCTGTTCAATGCTGAAGAAAATATTAAGCTCCTTTTCTGCCTCATTCGTGCCATCTGCCCTATTTCTGCTCCCTGCCCCACTGGGTCCTCTGTACCACTGCCTGACAGCTTTAATGTCATTTTCTGGAAGGTCAGACTGAGATGTTAAAAGCACTTTTTTCATGTTGTTATAAACTGGTGTAGGAAGGTTTATTCTTCTTTATTGTTATAGTTTTTTTTCAATGCTGATTCTTTAACCAAGTGATTCCTTTTTTAAAGCTGATTTTTAACAGCTGTTAAGCTTGCCAACAAAAAGCTCAGAATGCCCCCTAATGCAGTGCTTGCTCAGAGCACAAAAGTGGGCTCTTGGTTTTATTTGAGTCCAGCTGATTGACTGAATTTAGGGAGGCTGAAGAATGGAAGCAGTTCTAAATCTGAAATGCTTGAATTTGACAAAGTAACCTTAAGACATGTCATTGTCTCTGACTGTGAATTTAGTGTTTTTTTATTTACAACCTCTGTTTGGAGAAGGAATTCCAAGTGCAAGGGATCTCTCCCTGAATTTTGCCATGATGATCATTCTGGTAACACTTCACTCTGATTTTATAGATGCTCTTGCATTTTATTATAGAGTGAAGTAATTAATAGTCTTAAGTAATGACATAAATTATTGTTACTGATCAGTTACCCTAAAAGAAATGTTTGTCATTCGTCAAGAGACTCTTTTGTATAAAACTTCAGTGTTTCAGTTCAAGAAAATGATTCTGTGAACTCATTCCATAGCAGATTGTTATGTCACTTTTGAGACAGTGTGAACAGCTTGCTGTAAATGAAAGGGTGTATCAGAATTGTTGCTCTTGGGAAAAGAGCACAAATGTAGATACTGTATGAACCTACTACTTGAAATAGTCCAAGAGTATGTCCATGTTCTAAATAAGGTCAAACCAGCCTCATGTTTGTTTAAAATAATGTATTGGCATGACAGCTACATGATCATTTATAACCTTGTAAGTACTAATATTTTAAAGAAAATATTTTAGAATGCAATGATAAAAGTTGCTTATTGAACTACTGAAAAGGAAGGAGCTTTAAAAATAAACATGAAAATAAGTCCTTTATTATGCAGGGAGAAGAGAGAATGGTGACGTTGTGAGGTGCGTAAGAGCAGACAGGAGAAAACTGCTAGAGCAGGGGAGAACTCCTGTGTAGCTCCTTCAGGCAGTGTGTGGTTTGCGGTTGGGGATCCACAGGCAGATCACCTGCTGCTGCTCCCTGAGCTGTGGCTCGTGTCTCAGATTGAGGGAGAGTTTGAACACCCTCTGGCCACCCATGGCAGCCCCCCTTGCATCTCTGGAGGGATGAAACCCAGAAGGGAAAGAAGAGGCATCTCTCTGATAAGGGACCTGGGCTTTTGTTTTTTATATACAAATGTGTCTGTGCATTCAGGTTTGGTTTTAGTAGCAAAGTGCATTTTAAACTATGTTTCACAAGTATTTGTTTTCTGATGTCTTTGACAGCATTCCTCCAACCATGAAAATGTCTTGCTCTTTCATGCTGCTTATGTGGGCTTCCTTTGTATTTCTACTCCCACTGTGTTTTCTGGGCCAGCAGACTGATGGGAAATTTGCCTTTTCTCCCTGTCCCTCTTTTTAGTTATGGTTCAGGTTTCCTTTAGTTTTCCAGTGTTTTCTGCTGTAGCTGAATCCTTCTTTGCTTCCATTGAGTTTGACATAATGGTAGTGGGGGCAGGTTTTAATCTTCAGCAGTGAGCTGAGTAGGTGCAAAGATTGGGCTGCTGGGCAAACTGTGAGCCTTGCTGGGGCCCTGCCCCTGTTCAGTACCAGCTCTCAGGCACCAGGTTTCCTGAGGCTCATCTCACTCCTGCAGGAATCAGAGGTTTAAAGATTTCATAGTTCAGAAGGAGCCAAATATTTTTGACACAATCTTCAGGAAGTATTGAGAAATTATTTGTAAATGTTTTCTGGTTGGTTTATGGTGACATCAGAAACTCCCCCATCCAAAAAGCCTTGATTTGAGCTTCTGATTTACTTTATACTGCAGCACACTGAAATACTTAAAAAACCTATATCAGTATGTTTAATATCATCTGAAATTTTGTTAATGTACTCTGCTGGTTCTGATCCATTGTGCATCTGGCCTTGTTTGTTCTTGTGACAGTGAAGTGTAGTAGTAGCTAAGAAAGAAGCAGTCAATAGCTCATTTGCTGGAAAGTTTCTATCCAGATGAGTTTGCCGTGTATGTGAGTGCAGGCTGATTGTCATCCTAATGTAATTAGGTATTTGAGGTGAGACTGACCTGAACAACACTGAATTTTTATCATTTATGCCTCACAATGCTGTTTGAGAATGACATTCTAACACGTGTTTTCCTTGTTCCTCTGGTGTGTACTTCAGCTGTGTTCTTTGCTCTGTTTCAGCCACTATAACAAGTTCATCAGAAAATGATGATCGTAGTGGATCCAGTTTGGAATGGAGCAAGGATGGGAGTCTCAGGGCTGGAAAACATCATGGCATCAGTCGTGATCGAAGAACAGATAATTGCTCTCCAGTTGCAGAAGAGGAGGCCATTGGATCTGCTGAGAATTTGCCAAAAGAAGTACCAACAGGAGAGGGTCCTGTTCCTTATGCTCAGAGTTCTGGCTCTTTAATAATGCCTCGTCCCAACTCCGTTGCAGGTAAAGTGCTGAGGCAGAAAACAAGGATGTTTTTAATGGTAGGACATTTCTGTTGAATCTTTGTGTAGAGTTACGTTGTTAGTATGAAAGTGTCTCTGTAGACATAAAGAAAGAAGCCTCTGAACTGAATAGATGACCATTACTGAAAGTTGTCATCCAGCGGGCTGTCACTGTGCTTTCTAGTAGGTATTGGTTAGGTCAGGACTTGGAAAATCCATCAGTTGTTCCAGGACTCTATCTGGGGTCAGGTGGTGGATTAGCAGGTAATACCTGAACCTGGTCCTGACAATTCTGACCTCACTGAGCTGGTTGTTCTCCCAGTAAAAAAGGAAACTCTCTTAATGTGACAACTGTTGGCAACATGAGGAAGTTAAGGCAGATGTGAGAGCCATCTAAATGGGGAAAACCCAACTAAATCTTCAGTGAACTTGATCGAAAAGCATTTTGTAAATGTTATGACATGATTGACTTTGCTGCCATTTTCTGGTAAAACTTCTCTGTAAGTATCACATAGAGGAAGAACTGTAATAAATAATAATGCTCTTTGTAACTTATGTGGGGAGAAGAATAATCTTTAATCCTTTAATACTCCAGCAACAAGTTCAACCAAACTGGAAGATCTGAGTTACTTGGATGGACAGAGAAACACTCCCTTACGCACATCGATTCGCTTGCCGTGTCACAGCACGGGTGGAGGGAGAGCACAGCAGGAAGGTAACGGCACGGGGACGGGAGCTGCACCTCCTGGCACAGCCCCTGGGTGCTGGTGTCATGTGCATGGGCTGTGGTCTTTGTGAGCAGCCCCTGCAGAGCAGCCCTGGCACAGCATGGGCAGAGGGAGAGCACAGCAGGAAGGTAACGGCACGGGGACAGGAGCTGCACCTCCTGGCACGGACACACGGGCACAGAGCTGTGCACACAGCCCTTGGGTACTGGTGTCATGTGCATGGGCTGTGGTCTTTGTGAGCAGCCCCTGCAGAGCGGCCCTGGGCACAGCACTCTGGATGTCTGCGGATAAGATGCTTGCTGACACTTCTTCCTGCACCATGCTGTAGTTCAGAGTTTGAGTGCCTCTGCATGTCACAATGACAATTAAAAGCAGAAAAATTTAAGTAAACTCCTGGTAAAACTGGTCTTGAGTTCCTGTGTAGACACTATACTGTCCTCTTTCACTTACGGCTTTTCATAGTCATAGATTGATGCTGAAACAGCATTTGTGTAACAATAGATGTGGGTAATGAATCTGAGGAGCATTTTATTAGCAAACATTATCATTGCCACAAATTTTAATGTATTTTGTGCAATCGAACCCAAATTTTTCTCTAAGTCGTGAGGTGTTTGCCAGATACATAGATCAAAATAATCAAATGTGTAACTTCTGATCTTGTGACTTCAAAAGTATGAAAATCAAGGTAGTAATTTTTTTAAATATTACTTTAAAAAGAAAGGGCTTTTTAAAGCAGAAATGTTTATTTATTCTCTGTACCTTTCTCAGTTTCTCTGTTAGTGTCTTTACAGATCTGAAGACCTATCACTGAGATACTCAGCAGCATAGTTCACTCTAAACTGAAGAATATTTGGCACTTCGCCATTTATAGAATTATTAATGCATTTTTAAGAAAAGTTTTTGGATCTGCAACTTAGTAACTCAAGTTCAATTGTAAAAAAATCATCAAATTACACTTGTAGCTTCTTACCTGTCCAGTTTAATTCATGCAGGAATTACAGAGATGACCTGAACTGAGCAGATCAGTCTTTATTGTTTTCATGATGAAGGCTCTAGAGTCAGATTGCAACCTATAGGAACAAGGGTGCTGAATGCCCTTTGCTTCTGAAACTGCTGTTTGGTTGCATGCCAAGCCTCTCCTGACAAACCTTCCTCCCTGCCACCTCTTTCCAGCTCGGTTCATCCCCTACAAGCCCCAGGACATTCTGCTGAAGCCGCTGCTGTTTGAGGTGCCAAGCATAACCACAGACTCGGTGTTTGTTGGAAGAGAGTGGCTGTTCCAGGCCATTGAGGAAAAGCTGCAGAGTCCTGACCCCGCAGGCAGCAGGGGAGTGGTCATCACTGGCAACGTGGGATTTGGGAAAACTGCCATCATCTCACGGCTGGTGGCGCTCAGCTGCCATGGAAGTCGCATGAGGCAAATAGCTTCCAACAGCCCTAATTCATCCCCCAAAGGTGGGTTCCTGTTCCTTGTTTGGGTTAGTGTGGGCTCAGCTCATCAGAGAGGGGGTGACATGAGGAGTGTGCAGGATCTGTCCCTCTGCCAGGCAGGGTGTACCCCAGACTCTGAGATGTGACTGCAGTAGCTTTGTCTCCAACAAGTCTGGAAAGGGAGCAGTGACTGTTTCTTTACTTCTGTGTCCCACGTGCTCTCCATAGAGTTTCTGTAGAGGTGAGAATAAGGCTATGGGGAAACCCCTTCTGTGTTCTGCTGGGACCCATAGCATCCTGTCACCAGGCCAGTCCAGTGCCTGCATTAACTGGCAGGCTGGTGAGACTGCTGTTACTGCTACTTCCCCTACGGACACTTGAAATATTACTGTGATTAATAATAACAATGATAAATTGTTTCTATTTCCCAAGAGTTCAGTCATATAATAACTGTTAATTTAAATGAGGCATCATGTGTGTAGTTTTTTGAAGGAAACTCTTCACATCAGCATGGTTTTGCTTTCAGTAATTCTATAGTCACTTGAGTTGTTTCAAAATAAAGTTCCAATTGTGGGCCTGTGTTATCGGACTAATTGCAGATTTCTTGTAATGCTATTTCTCAGTTTTAATTTTTATTTTAGCAGTAAAATTACTCCATGGTGTTTTCCTAGAAAGCAATCTGCTACCAGCAACTTTGGTCTCTTTTGTATTTCTTACCTTTTAAAAACAGGTGGTGACTCGTGTGAGGAGATTCCCTTGAGCCAGTTACCCCTGTGTGCCCCTCCAGCAGCTGACACCAGTACAGGGAAGCCTCTGACTTGTCCTGCCACTCCTGAGTACAAAACTCACATGGGAGATGCTGTGAGACGCCTCGCCTCAAAGGTGAGCTCACTTGGTGAGAGGTGCTCAGTGTGTTGGGAAGCCCTGAGCTGGGGCCACTCTGCTCTGCAGAGCCCCACGG
>JAOXXN010000102.1:38699768-38725342 GCA_026770055.1 Myrmophylax atrothorax
CAGCTGGGTGGGCAGCTCCCTCACTGCCAGCTGGGTGGGCAGCTCCCACTGCCAGCTGGGTGGGCAGCTCCCACTGCGAGCTGGGTGGGCAGCTCCCTCACTGCCAGCTGGGTGGGCAGCTCCCTCACTGCCAGCTGGGTGGGCAGCTCCCACTGCCAGCTGGGTGGGCAGCTCCCACTGCCAGCTGGGTGGGCAGCTCCCTCACTGCCAGCTGGGTGGGCAGCTCTCACTGCCACACCTCTGTGAATGCAGCAGAGCTGGGCAGCAGTGCCTGCAGCTGTTTTTGAAGGGGTCTGGAAGGAATTACTGAGGTTCCTGCTATTTACCATGGGTTGTTGCAGCAGCTCCTGTAAATGCTGTCACTGACTACCCCATAACATGGCTTCAGGATTTGTTTATATGTCATTTTCTGGGTACTTTTCTCCTCTCTGTTCTTGGAAGTTGTCCTTAATCTCTAGTGGTGATGGTGATTTTTGGTATCAATAATCCACCTGAGTATGTTTCTACTCCAGGGTGAATTGTTTTTCATGCTATAACAAATTTGATATTGCATATAATTGCACATGCTTAACGTTTTACATGATGCACATGTCAAGTTACAGACTTAATGTCACTTCAGATAAAAATTTGGCTACAACAGTAAAACACATAAGAAATACTCAAAATGCTTTAGATATTTAAGTAGTACAAGTAATACAAGTTGTTCATTGGGAAAATAAATTGAACCTTGATATAAAAGTAATGAGTAAGTAAAGGTACTTAAATAAACATCACATTAAGCTGAGAGGATTTCCTGTCATATATTAGCTGATGTGCCAAAAGTGGGAAAAAAATCTCTTCAGTAAAGCCATTTCAATATTTACTTCTCTTAAATCTCATTTTAATTGCTGTAAGATCAAGACTGATCTTTAAAGTTGTTCAGGTGATTCACATGTAGAAATACCTTCATGCAGTCAATTTATGAAATGGTATATCAGCCATTTCTGTTTCACAGTGTAAGCCTGAGGATTCTGAACTGTGGTTAACTGGCATGAATGCAGAACTCCTTCACTCTTACAAAAGTTCTTGTTTGCTCTCCAGTGATTAAATGAAACAGGCAGCTCCTGATTATCAGCAAAACAGCTCACAGGAGTCACACTTACCTGAAAATGTCCATGGTTCTTTATTCTTAAGACATTAAGAAGCTCAGTTATTCTTAGCTAGAAGAAAGCACTTGTGTGTTTCATGATTTTTTTTTCATGTTCTAGCATTTCACATTCTAGGATTTTTCCTTATGTTGTATACAACAGTTTTCAGACAGCCTGAAAATACCCAGATCCTTTCTCCTTTCCTGTGGCATCCCAAACTTCTGTTAATGTGATTCCCCTCCCTCACCTGCAGCCTCAGGGACCATGTGCCCTGTTGGAAAATCTGTTTTAAAACAGCCATTAGAAGAGGTTTAATTTAATAACCTTTCAGCAGGTGGTTTCAAAACATAGATTTCCTTAAAAAAATAGTAATGCAGCAAAACTTCATTTATAACTTATTTCAGCTTTAACAATTACCATTTCTCAGCATATGTTTAAACCATTCTGGGGAGAAATTTAGAGAAGCAGGTAAGATACAAACAGTGTGAAAGGAAAAATCAAGGAGTTACCATTTTGCAAGATGTATGCAAATATTCTCTTTTTCTCCTTTATCTTAGACAATGGGCAATTTCCTCACTGAACTGGGATGCTTAATTTTAATTTTTGGCATTATTTTCATTATTCTGGTATATGTAGGTCACAAAAACCCACCAATTCACAGAAGGGCAGTGGGCTTGTTTTTAACTGTTTTCAATAACATTCACTCACCTTCAAGTCATACTAAAATCCTACTGAACTTGCTTTGCACACCACTGACTTTCTTTGATTATATGCACCAAGGGAGAAGGGCTCTCGTTTAACCATCCTGTGCTGTATCTTGCAAGTGACAGCTGATCCTCCCGTGGCTCACACGTCTCTGCTCCCTGGTTTGTAGGTGGTTCACCACATCCTGACCGTGGGAAAGGACCATGGCATGGACATCAATGACACTGATGCCTTGTGGGGAGAAACAGGTATTTCCTTTGGCATATTTTTCCTAATTAGGGTTGCTCATTTGGGCTTTAGATAGAAACTGAAGGGGCAAGTCCTCTGCTGACCTTGCAGAAATCACACACAGATGTGTTTTCTAAACAGTGTTGGCCTGACTGGTGAGGCTTCAACACAAACAACAACAAAACTTTCATTTCAAACTCCATTTAAAACACAATTTGAGCAAAATGGAAGAGGGGGAAAAAATCATAATGAGGAAAGTATTTTCTTGGTTTTGTCCCTTGCAGCTTTCAGTGAGGGTGACAGTGAAAGGCTGAAACAAGGGGGTTCAGTAGCACCCACGAGGGCGGTGTGTAAGGGGTGAGCCAGCCCAGGGCTGGTGCTGATCCATCTCTCTCCAGCCCTCACAGCTGCTGCAGGGAGAGGGAAGCTGGACGTGTGTGAGCTCCTGCTGGGCCTGGGGGCAGCTGTGGCCAGAGCCAACCGGAGGGGAGTGCCAGCCCTGCTGTGCGCCGCACGCCAGGGCCAGCGGCAGGTGGGCACCTGGGCACCCTGGGGAATGGGCACTGAGTCCTCCTGGGGCACCCTGGGGAACGGGCACTGAGTCCTGAGTCCCTCTGCACACCTGGGGCACCCTGGGGAATGGGCACCGAGTCCTCCCGGGGCACCCTGGGGAATGGGCACTGAGTCCTGAGTCCTCCCATCTGCACACCCCAGGGCACCCCTGGGCCCTGAATCCTCCTGGGGCACCCCTGGGAGCTGGGCCCTCATTCCTCCCCTTCTGCTTCTGAAATGAATTAGTCTACATTTTCTAACAGGCATTTGCATCGGCTTTCCTTCTGCACCCTTTGTGTCACTTGGAATAACTTACAAAGTACTTTGGCTGCATGACAGCCTTAGTTGTAATATAACTGAAAAATAGCACGTGAGTTAAAATACGTTATTTTCTAGACCAAGGTCAGAGGCCAGTTCAGATCTGTGAGGTGCTGCTGTGCAAGGAGAGAACCCTGGAGTCAGGAGCCTTCCTTGTGCTGGCCACTCCTGCCAGGACAATGCCCTGGAGTGCAGACAGTCAGGGCTTGAGCTGCACGGGAGTTCCCAGTGGCTGCTATAAATAACACCTTAGTCCTCTCCTTTAAAAGTTCATGATATTGTGAAATCTCAATCTGCCAAATAATGTCAGTAAGGTTGGAAAAGCCCTCTGAGACCACCAAGTCCAACCCAGCACTGCTGAGGCCACCACTAACCATGTCCCCAAGTGCCACATCCACTCACCTTTTAAATCCCTGCAGGGATGAGGACTCCACCCCTGCCCTGGGCAGCTGTGCCAAGGCTGGACAGCCCTTTCAGGGAAGAAATTTTCCTGAATACCCAACCTGAACCTCCCCTGGTACAAGCAATGTATTTTTAAAATGCTATTTTCTGTTTCAGATTGCTAAACTTCTGGTGGAGCACGGGGCTGATGTGAATTTGAGTGACAAGCAGGGCCGAACACCACTGATGGTGGCTTCTTGTGAGGGACATCTGAGCACTGTGGAATTTCTGCTTTCTGAAGGTAGGAAATAAATAGTGGATCAAGGCTGCACAGATGCACCAGAGACTGTATCTGTGTGTAAGGCACTTTTTCACGTTCAACAGAATATCTTCCTAACAAAGTCAATTCCCATTTTACAGGTGCAACTATTTCATCTCTGGACAAGGAAGGACTGACAGCTCTGAGCTGGGCATGTCTGAAAGGCCACAGGGAGGTTGTTCAGTATTTAGTAGAGAAAGGTGCAACAACTGATCAGACAGACAAAAATGGACGAACACCCCTAGACTTGGCAGCTTTTTATGGAGATGCTGATATTGTAAGTATAACAATAGAAAAATTATGCATGTACTAAATTTCCATAATACAAAACAGAGATTAGAAAAAATACTGCCAACCCAAATGGAAAGAAAATTCAGGGAAGTAGTCAAGATGCTCACATCCTAACTGCAGTGCTACTGTTTGCTCAGAAAAGCATTTTCTAGGTAAGGTAGAAGTCCAGAATTATGCTGCAAACCCATGGAGGTCGCTGGCAGGGTCCTGCTCAGGTGGTGCCTTGGTGCAGCAGAGCCCCCAGGGAGAGGTGTAGGACGAGGAAGGCACTATGGGCAGATCCAGGAGGTCAACAGGAACCAGAAGGAACAGCACACACAGCCTCTCACATTCACATGTATTTCTGAGTTTGCAGACAGTGTTTCAGAGCAGCACTTCAGGGGCTGCAGTGCAGGGAACTCACTGTAGCACTTGGGCCTGTTCAGCCCTTGTCAGAATTAACTTCAAATGGTAAATAAGCCCTGTGGTTCTGCACTGCCCTTGGCAGGTTCATGACACTGGGAGTGTTTGTGGGTGACACTGGACAGACCCAGCTGGGGAGTGAGGGGTGTCCAGGCCCCTCCCTGTCCCTGTATTTGCTGCAGGAGGTGAGTGGAGCAGTGCCAGCTGCCACGTGCCCTCACAGACTGGTCCCACCGGGGTCTGCGCTTGGCGCTTGGCCCCTGGCCAGGGAGGACGGTGCCAGCAGAGAGGTCCCTGGGCAGGGCTGGGGCTGTGGGTCGTGGGGCCCATCTGGGCAGGACTGGTGAAGCCTCTTCCCTTCAGAGATCAGTGCTGGTCTCACTTGGGCAAGTATTGGCCTTGGAAAAGGACTGTTGCTTCCATCCCACTGCCACTGCTACCCGTGCTGTGCTGTGGCTCTCCCATGGCTGTCCTGGGCTCCGGAGCACATGCTCTGTATTTCTAAGAGGATACCTGGTAGCTTCAGTATTGCCCTGGTCTGCCTTTCCTACCACAGGTCACATTACAAAGCTTGTCTGGTTCCTTTTCCCAGGTGCAGTATCTGGTGGAAAAAGGAGCAATGATAGAGCACGTGGACCACAGTGGGATGCGGCCCCTGGACAGAGCCATCGGCTGCCGCAACACCGCGGTCGTGGTGACGCTGCTGAGGAAAGGGGCACGGCTGGGTCAGTGGCACTGCTCCGTGCCAGGGCAAACCCCTGCCCTCTGCTCTGCCAGAGGCGACCATGGCTGTGAAGTACACTGAGTAACGGGAAACACCAGGGCTCTGCTGGTTGTGTGGTTTGCAGGGGGCCACTCGAGAAACAATCTCCTCCTTAAAGTCAGACACACAAGACTCACTTTTGAAGTGAGGAGATGAAGGAGTTTTATTCTGCTCCTTTTTAGTGTGCTGAGGGTGAGGTCTGGAGGAGTCACTCTGTACATTGTTACTCTGTCATGGTATAATTAAACAAGAAAATGATGATTTGCTATTAGTGATACATACGTCTGACACTTAATGATTTAGATTAACAAGTTTTATGTTTAAGTAACATTCTTTTAATAAATTATAGAATTGTATTTTTGCAAAGGGTAGGCAAAAAAATGTATGTCCAAGTCATGTATTATCAGTAGGTAAGTACTGGTGCTTTTGTGTATGTGATAATTCCTGAATCTTTAGTACTTCTGAATCATTATTTCATACTATTTGGGTAGTAAGTATGACCAAATTCAGGCCCTCACTTAGGCCTGAGCTTTACAGTGGTGACAGGGGGCAGGTAGGGGATAGATGTAGTTTAAACATGTGTGCACACCATGATGATGATGGTGAGGCTCCACACGGGTGGAATATCTCCTGAAGCAGGATTAGGCTCTCCAGTCTCATTCACAGCAGAAACACACTTTCTTCCCCTTTGTCAGAGGTCCTTAAAATTTAACTTGCAGGAAATGCAGCCTGGGCAATGGCCACCTCAAAACCCGATATCCTCCTGATTCTGCTGCAGAAACTGATGGAAGAAGGAAATACACTGTACAAGGTAGATAGATTTGTATTTTTTTCTGATAACAGAACCTTGGACTTCTGCCTGGAAGTAGATTAAATTTCTTTATACTTCTGTTTCGTTATCCGATATTTTATTGGTCTGATTAAAAATAAATAAATAAAAGTGCATGTATTATACATGACTTTTTCTGGTACTAGCAGTATGTATTAATGGAAGTATTATCCTGGTCAGATACCATTAAACATTTTTGGTTCAGAAAGACAAACTCTAGTTAATGTGCACATTCTCTCATTGTGCTTGTCTGCCATTGTAGTCCATACTGTGTATATTTATTTTTTTAAAAAATCTTGTTTCCTTCTCAAAGGGCAGCTCTTGGTCAATGTCAGATATAATGATGCTTTTTTGCAAGTGTTGCACTGTTCAAAGTTTCTGAAAAGCCTCTTGTTCCCTGAACTCTGCAGAAAGGCAAGATGAAGGAGGCAGCACAGCGCTATCAGTACGCCCTGAGGAAGTTCCCAAGGGAAGGCTTTGGGGAGGACATGAAAGCCTTCACCGAGCTCAGAGTTTCACTGTACCTGAACCTGTCCCGGTGCCGCCGGAAAACAAATGTAAGATCCTGCTGTTCCTCCCTGGCTTTGGGAACCTGAGACTTCTCTCTTACTGCTGTGTGGGGGTTGCATGTGGACATTTATTTGTGCTATTTTAGAACCCTTTTCACTGCACCCTGATTTGGGGCTTTGTTGGGCAGTTCATAGGATGAGGGAGTGTTGCAATGGGGGTCTATTATAGCTGGTCTTAAGTCATCCCGTTATTTTGGAACAATGAACTGCTGAGTGTCTGTGGTACTTTCAAAAGACTAGATGGAAAGCGCTGCTGCCACCCTTTGTCACCACATGGCCCAGCCTGGAGTCGTGGCTGTGCCACAGGTGCCTCAGGGCAGCTCTGCAGAGCCTGTGCCATGGCCAGGCTGCGCTGCCAGGGCTGCACTTGGACCCAGAGCCTGTAGCTGCCTCTGCCTGGCCCTGTGTAACCAGTGCCTGTGGTTCCATTGCCAGGATTTCGGTATGGCTGAAGAGTTTGCTACCAAAGCCCTGGATCTGAAGCCCAGATGTTATGAAGCCTATTATGCAAGAGCAAGAGCCAAGAGGAACAGCAGGTACTGTTTGATTCTATGCATCTCTCTGTACAGTTTTTTTTTAACTAAACATTTTTAATAACTTGTTATCTTCCACTAGTTCTGTTTGGAAATTACAAAGAAAAGGGGTTTTGTGCACTTTGCATCTGTATTATGTCTCCATATCAGCTAAAGGCAACCACACCCAAACAGCAATACAGAATACTTGTTTATGTAATTACTGGGCAGTCCAGAAAGTAACAAATTGGTAAGAAGAGGGATTATGTTAAGTGTAAGAGTGAATGGGTCTGCCACTCACGATTCACAGAATGTGGCCCAGCATTGTGCCCCTCAACCTTATCCCTGCAGTATTTATTACCAGGTTCATTTATTACTGGCTAGTTTTATAGGACAGGATATGTTGAATTATTTGCAGTTGAAGATAAAAGGGAAGAGAGGAGGAACTATGAGGCTGGAAAAATACTGAACTATAGAGATAGAACTGAAGGACAGGGTGAGGTGTCTCTTTGATTCAGTGTCTCTTCTGAACAGATCATTAAATGGTCATGGAGTGGAGTTCAGCAGGTGCCCTGCTCTAGAGGTTACTGTGAAGGGCTTGTGAAATGAAATGTCAGCTCCTGTATGGGCTGTCACAACACTCAGGGGAGGGCTTAGGGCTTGGTCTGTGGTTCCACCATAGGGAAGAATTTCCTGAGGTGGAGAACATCCAGTTCTTACATTGTCACCACCTGCAGCATGAAACGACACCTCAGAATATTTCTCTGCTAGTGATGGAGGAGGATTATTAGTAGGCAATGCTGGGACTCAGATTTTCATTGTTGACTTCTTTTTCCCTAAACAGAAAGCTGCTTGCTGCTCTTGCTGACCTACGTGAAGCCACTCAGCTGTGTCCCAGCAATCAGGAGATAAAACGTCTGCTGGCTCGGGTGGAGGAGGAATGCAAACAGCTGCAGAGAACACAGCAACAGAAGCACCAGTCTCCACAGCTACTGGAGCAAACCAACAACTCCGATAATGAAGAGGGTATTGTATCAGGTGTGAATGATAATGTCAATCGTCAGGACAGGGAGGATGAACTGTCCCACCCCGATGAACCTGCTCCTGCCCCACAGAGGCTGCAGTGTTCCTCAGCTGCTGCATCGTTCAGCAGGACCCTTCAGGAAGGTGTTCAGCAGAAAGCTCAGTCTGTGTCCTCTCAAAGCAGAACAAACAACAAGTACCTGAGAGAGCCAGGCTTGGTCATGCAGCCAACGAAGCAGGCACAGATCGTGAAAACTAATCAGCACCTGAGCTCAACCCAGCCTGGATCCAAACCAGGCAGCACTCAAGGTAACACCAAGGCACAATCATCTTTGCAGCATCTTCCCCAAAGTCCCTTGCCCATCCAGCACTGTAGGAGTCAGCATTTGGATGGGACAAGCACATTGTCATCTGGAGACGTTTCCATAAATCCCAGTGCCGAACTGTGCAGTGAGAAGCTCATGGCCAGCCAGTGTTCCCACCCACAGCATCACAGGACTCTCTCTTCTCATTCCTTTGCCAGTAAGTCTAAACCCACAGACAGGTCAGCAGCCCCTGCTCAGGTGAACTTGAGGCAGCAAAGCCCCATGCCCGGTGCTGTGTGTCCGAGCCCTCCCTCGAGCAGTGGGATTGTGGCCCCCTCAGGCAGCAGCTTTTCAGGCAGCGTGAAGGGGCTGGGCCCAGATGTTCGACTCAAAGAGAGTCACATCAGTCAGGCTCAGGGGCCTGAGCACCGGCCTCGCAATACCCCATTCATGGGCATCATGGACAAGACTGCAAGATTCCAGCAGCAAAATACGCAATCCAGTCGCACTTGGCACTCTCAGGCAGCAGATGGGTTACCCACAAACATTGCTCCTGGGGGCATCCAGCCCTCAAACTTGGAGCAGTTCTCAGTCAAACACTTCCAAAGTACAATCCCCTCTGTGGGTGCTGCCCCAGGAGATGGCAGCCAGAACAGTGTGCAGGTAAGAGACCGCGAGGAGCTGCAGTGCCCCATCCCTGCCCACTGCCCAGACCAATCCCCCAGCCAAGGTCCTCATTTATACCCCGATGCTGCAGCCAAACCACTGTCCCACAGCAGCCAGGACGGGCACCTCAGCCACGGCACCATGGCACAACCAAAGCGATCCTTCATTGAGTCAAATGTATAAAGGCTGCTTTGGCTGTTCACAGGGTAGACCTGGCTCAGCACAGCACAGGGTGTGACAACACTCACTGCCTGGGCACAGCTGGCTCCCAGGGAACATCAGTGCTGGCCAGTCCTCACTGGGGTACAACCACTTCCAACTGTTCCTACCAGCACATGACAGTGACAGGAACTGGAATAACAGATGTCTGTAGAAAGAGTCAGTTAGGGTTGTCCATCCAACAGAGTAGGACCCTGGGCAGAGAATCCCATTAAATAAGTTTCCTTTCATGTACGGCTTCAATCTTGGCTTTTGGCTCTGTTGCATCTCACACATAATACTTGTGCCTCTCCAGTGCTTAAGTGCTTACTTCTCTCAACAGTGTTAAGGAAGATAATCTGCTGCAGAATACTCAGATCTGTACATGCATGCATTTTTTTAAAGCAAAGGTAGTATTTTATCACTTTTCTAGTGGGCTCTAATTTGGGTTGCATGATGTACATTTAGGAAGCTTAAATAATTTGTGTAGGAGTGAACTATAAGCAGCCATGTTTTGACATGTAAATATAACTATTTTTAGTAATGAGAAGAAATCAAATAAAATAGTGACATTTGCATGTGTATTAAGAGGCTTTAACCATATTGGTTATTGCACTGAAGAACACAATATTATGGCCTATTAACAATAATCGCACTTTATGTAGGTTATCTAATCACCTTTGGGTGCTATCTTAAAGCAAAATGATTTATTGTTTATTTGTGAAAAGGTACAGCAATTAAATGCTTACTAAGTGTTTTTGTGGAAACCCAAGAAATGGATGGAGTGAAGATGAAAGTTTGAGGAAAAGTGTATGTGCAGTTGCATGATAGGATGTGAAGTTGTGAAGGTTTTGGTTGTCTTTTTTTAATTTTGGAGGAAATAAGGTTTTATATTGGCAAGAATGTTCTGCAAAGGAACAGCTCCAGTGACATTCCTATGAGTGCAATCAGTTGGGGAGCTCAGCTTTACACTCTGCCCATCATGGGTGGGTGCAGCATTCTCTGTACACTGCAAACAGCTGTAGCCAGCCCTGCAGTCCTTCTGGAGTTTGCATCATTATGCTTTAGCTTATTTATTGTTTACCGTTTCTTTGATATTTTGTACAATTCCTATATTAGTCTTGTTCTGTAGTTCTATTTTTGCACAGCTACTGTATTTTTTCCATACAAAATAAAGATGATCAATACAGCTGTGGGATGAGATGCAGTCCCTGATGGGATAGGATGATACAGATCATAACTTTGCTATTTCTTACCTTCTGAAAGACTATAGAAGCCATAAATGTAGCTAAAATTTTAAGAAAACTTTATGTGAAAAACTGTGATTAAGTACTTCATTTTTTGAACAGAAATACCACAAAGGAAAAATAACCAATAATTTAAAAAAGTTTTTCTGTGAGCTTCCACCAGCGAAGGTTTTCCTCAAAACAGACACAGATTGGAACAGAAACAGAACTTTTTCTCTCCAGGTGTTTCTGATACAATTAGTTCCTTTAGCTACACAAAATTCCAATTAACTTTACCAAACAACTTCAACTTGAAGTGGTTTAATATTTCTGCTGCATCTCCAGCCAGCGAGTGATGGCCATTTTTAGTGTCCTGTTGGGTGTGAGCAGAAGGGAGGGGAGGGGAAGGTTGGTCATGGGGCTGGATCGTCTCTTACTGCTGATCCAGCGTTCCATTGCCTCCCTTTCGTAGGAATAGCCATCTACAAAGAAACCATCAACAAAGCTCTTAGTGCAGAGGCCTGGGCGCTGTGGCACTCTACATATTTTAGCTCTTAAAGGTAAGAGGGAAGTAAGGAAATACATCCAAACAGGAAAATTCACATTTAGAATAAGTCCATAGTCCATGAAAGCTTCACTGTGAATATAAACAGTTCCGGCTAGTTTCATGTTTCTGACTGCAGAGCACCAAAGTATATTATGCACATGTTAAATGAGACTTTTCAGTTTGAATGATCCATAATGTGAAGTAAAAGCTCATTAATAGCAAATGGCTAACACAGCTGAAGTCTGCTGTCCCCCTGAACTCTGTGGGTGCCCCACGAACACTGGGGGTGCCCCATGAACTCTGTGGGTGCCCCCACGAACTCTGTGGGCGCCCCCCTGACTGCCCCAGCCATGAGCTGGGTCCCTGCTGAGCCCTCACCACCTGTCCTGTTTCAGGGCTTCGGCTCTTGAGGTGGTACCTAAGGGGGTTACTTAAAGAGCAGAAATTTGCCCCCAGCTAAGTTACTCAGCACAGTCACCCTGGAACCCTCTGATGGAATATAAACCAGTGTCCTACATGGCTCCTCTAACACAGGGCTACACTCTGTACCCTGCACTCAGTAAAGCCCCTGTCACTCCAGCACTTAGCAAATGTCTTCAGATTTGGAACATTTTAATTCTCAGAAGTCTAGCCTGAGACCTCAGAACTGGATGAAGTCAACCACTGCATCAAAAAGAATTACACTGAGCCTCTGCTACCTGTGTCCCTCCCAACAGCCCCCCAGGATCAGAACTACTAAGCACCAGTTCTTCATAAAGTATTTTAACTGTAGAGCATCCTACGCTCTGGGCATAGCACAGTTCCAAGAGCTTGCTGAGGTTAAAGGAGTCTCATTCCGTACAACTTCCAATGCCCTTGAGATGGTGCATGAAGCAGTAACAAGCCTGGGCTTCTTTGGCTTTTTGCCCCACTGTGTGCACTATTCCATTTTGCACTTAACAAGTCAAAGCTGTAATTAGACTTTTACTTGCAAAGGCACATAAAGGAAGGAGCATGATAAAAAGGAAAATATTGCTGGATACAGTATTTTTCTCCCGTGAGAGATGTCATTTGGCAAATTAAACATTTACCACAATTCTCTTTTGTTGCAATAGTTTCTGGTAAGACAGGCCCATTTTTGTGTTCCCACACATATCTTTACGGTCAAGTAACTAATTTTAATCCATGTCATGTAAAGACATACCTGCTGCAATGACAGGATCCTTCATAAGCTCCCTTGTTATGGGACACAGGAACTCATCAGGGACAGGAGCAGAAACTGAGATCATTGTCGTCCTCAGTTCTTCAATTTTCTGGAGAATTTTATTGCGCAGGCCCAGAGACTCTGAAACATTAATTACACATGAAGTGGCAGCACAGACAGGGAAGGCAAAGAGTCAGCAGCTGCTGCAGCAGAAACAGCTCCATCCCACTGCCTCCCAAAGCACAACCCCTCAGCCAGCCTAGCCCAGCCCAGCCTAGGCTGCCACTCCCTGCCCAAGAGGGACTGGGAGTAAGGACAAGCCTGGGAAACCCCGCCGGGGGCAGCGCTGCTGCAGAGCCCTGGCTGTGCTGACAGACCCCTACCATTTAATGAAATGGAGTAACACTGAACATCTTGTTCATCTTGGGCAGACAGGATTTCCTGTTTGTAAATGCTTGAGGCTTGACAGTTAGCAATTCTTCAAGTCAATTTTATCAGGCCATAATTTTTATACCTTTTTTGATTCCTGTCCCCACAGAGAACTCTATTTTCAGCAGGTCATTCAATTCTCACAGAATTTTCTAGTCAGTGTTAACTGATGGAACTCAGCTGGTGATGCTGCAGCAGAGTTTTAGGCTACTTCAATGCCAAAGAAAGTGTGCAGAAACTGAGAAAGCCAGGCGTGTTCCATGGATGGCAATGCCTGTGAGATTCCCAGCATCTCTGTCATTTCTAGAATTCAGCAAAGCTGGCTGATACAGAGACACTGTGACCTGACACAGACCAGGTCAACACACACACAAAACAATGAAATAAAAAGGCATTTCGGGGGGAAAAAATTCCATGTATGAAACTGCTAATTTATTAGTACATTTCAAAATACTTTAAAGATTTAAAACTGTTTGGATTTCCAAACTCTTACCAATTTTTAATTCATTAGCAAGACTTTCCTTAGTAAGATTCAGTAGTTCCTTGCCATCGATGTTATTCATTTTGAAAAGCCCAACAAAGTCTGCTAAGTCTTGTGCACAGAGCCAGGCTGAGACATCATCCTCTGACCAGTCCTCAGCAGCCACCTTGGATTCAGGTTCCACAGCACTTCCTTTGGAAATGAAAAAGACAGTTAAAAAACAAAACAAACAAAAAACCCAAACAAAAAAATCCCCAACCAAACAAAACAAAACAAACCTCACAAAATCCACAAAACAACCAACAATGAAACCCCCCAGTTCTAAGAAATAATGTTATTAATGAACCCTGTTTTTAAGGGTTCTCAGTACTGTACATTCCCCATCTAATAAAAGAAATGCTAATTAGCCATTATTTGGCAGAGAGGGGGCACAATAATTTTTGTCTTTTACCTATCAATTTTCAGTTTAGAGGAATTTAATCTCTCAGATGCTACATGTCTGTCAAACCTGAACTGAACTACAACCCAGAAAAGTGGCAGCAGACACTGGAACCATCTCCCACCTCCTTAGAGTGCAGACCAAAGCACCCAAACTTATCTTGTGCTTTGAACAAGGCTGTTCCACCATTGTTCCACAAATTTTGGGTGCTGATGTATTTTGTAACAGTTACCCTGTCTTTTTCAGCTTTAACAACTTGTAAGCTGTTTTTCTTGTTGACAATTATGCTTGCAATTAGCATATTTTCTGTTTAACTCATCACAAATGATGCTTGTCCAAAAAGTCTTTCAGCACTCTGGCAATAATATTTATCTCTTAAATGCTGTCCAGGGAGTAAGCAACAGCAAATATCAGAAAAGAAGATACAACAGATAAATTAAGATACATCTAGTATATTTTACTTTAAAAAATAACCTCTGTAGGACCTCAATCAGGTCAGTTCAGAGAAAAGTCAAGTAAGAGGCACACAATCCTGAGTTTACACATTCACTGCAGGTAGGAATGCGGGGGTTTCATCTCCAGAAGGTGCTCTGAATCTAAAGAGCAGAGTACAAACACCTGACACACTGACCTGCACAGGACTGCCTCAGGTCCAGCTGCCAAATGTGCACAGTCCTATCCATTGAGCCTGTGGCAAGTAAGTGGCTGTGTGGTGCAAAAGCACAAGTTGTAACATACCTACAAATAAAAAAGTAAGTGAAAATTCACAAGAAAAGGATTTAATTTCTTTATTAGCAGTGAAACAGAATAATCACACTGAATTCTTACCTGGTGTGCTGAGACAAAGTATGAAGGGTATTGCCAGTAATCTGTAAAAGAGTTTTTGTGATTTTAAATCTTAAAGAATAAAAAGAACATGCCTTCATTTGTATGCTTCCTCTCAAATAGGGAATCCTGCTGCTTGAAAGGTGACACAAGTTACCCTCAAGAGAGGTTACACAACCTTGGCAAAGCTGGTCAGCAGCAGAGGCAGAAATGTACCTTGGATTCCCTGCAGTGCTGCTGCCCTTCCCCATCAGCCCACGTGGGACATGCAGGGACAGTGCCAGGAACACCCACCCAGCCATAGTGGCCGGTTGGTCGTGTGGATAAAAACATTTCTTCTACAAATCTGGTATTAGAAATGACTGAAAGGGAAGAGATTCAGGCCACAATCTTTGAACTGGACCAACAATTAACCACCCCAGTGGTTCTCCTATTTGGCCACTAAATACCACTAAAAACGCAAATTCCTGAATTTCCAGTTTTAACTTATGATGGAAAAATATTCCCTCTTATGAAAGGTCCCTTTTTGACAGGTACAGGCAAATTGGAAAGACGATGAGCAAAGTTACTCTGGATCACTCACTGACCAGTCAGCACTCCAGCGTTCTGAGCTGCCCAGCATGATCAAAGTGCCCTATTTGGGGCTGAAATCTCTCTCTCTCCCACAAGGGCTTTTTGTCCCCACATTTCCCCGGGGAGCTCTGGAGATCACCTCCTACAGCCCCCCTGCTACAGCAGGGTCACCTGGAGCAGGGTCCAGGCGGGTCTGGGGCATTTCCAGTGGAGAATCTACAACTAAAAAAGTTATTGTCCCATTTGATAAAACCTAAATCCACAGAAGCTGATAAATAGCATTAAGAAATACTTACGCTGTGGGTTTCTGCATCTTTCAGTTTTCTGAGGCTCCAAAACTCTAGAGGACTTCTTACACATCTGTCTAGATTTCAAACTACCAAAATAACTAGGCCAAAAACTCTGCAGGTACCATACTAGGGATTTTGGTGAAAAACTGAAACACTAATTTGAAAATTGTATCAATACAATAGGTACATGCAGGCCAAGCTGAAGAAGCTTAGAATTTGTTCATCCTTCATTTTTCAGCAAAATTATTTTTATTTTTGATACTAAAAAGCGCCAGAGGTAAATAGCACTTACAGGTGAACCACAAAGGATGTAGTAACATTATTACAGAAAATGCTTAAACAGTATGTTTTAAAGAGAAGACACTGTATATAACATAAAAATTTTCCTGAATTCTTTATCATGCTCCTATTTTATGTATAATTATAATTAACTAAAGAATTTCTTGGTCATCATTCCTGATTTTATGTTCCTTGCTTTGGAAGCTAAGCATGATAGGATAACAAAAAAATCCTTCTGCTTCAATTAACTTGTAAGTATGGAATTAATAATACCCTACTGTAGAGAAATCAATTAAGGAAGCCTCCAAATGCAGATAAAAAGTGAGGAAGACTGATCAGTTCTCCAGAGACACTTTTCCTTAGACTCCTCCCCCCAAACATACAATATTTTGGGGTCATATCTTTGCATTCTTCAATATTCCTTCACGTGGGTAAGACAGTGCAGAAACAGTGCTGATATTCAGACAGCAACCCAATGAAAGATTTGCATTATATACTTACAGTTTCATAGATTATGACACACTTGTCCACAGACCTTTTAAAAGAAACACATTGACATCAAAATGATGCAGAGGGAGAAGGAAACAGCTTTTCATGACTAAGGCAGGAAAAAGCCTTTTCCACAAACCAAATAATATCCAAGAGGTTTCTTAAGAACACTTTATGAAAAGTTTAGATATCCATCTCCCCTCCACCTGTGCCCACCTTAAACCACACTTACTACTGTCCCTCCAGTGTGATGTAAAACCAGCCCATACAAAAACTCTGTCCTTGCAGGAGAATTCCTGAGGCAGAGGATTTGCACAGTCCTTTTGCAAACTGGCCCCACTTTCTCTACTATGCCTCTACTTTATGTCTTTGCAAGCAGCATCTGTAAAGCAAATGCACATCTGGCTATCCAAAATCTGTTCTCAGCCCTACTTATTTTCAAGGCCTTTCCACCTGCAAAGCAAGCCAGAGCAAGCGGTGTAATGCAGTACATAAAATACAACTGTGCAATGCAATCAGTACATACACATTCCATGAAATACAAACTGCACAGTTATTCACCATGGCTGCAGTGTTTCCTGGAAGATTTTATGGGATAGATATTTCACTAACGACAGTGGAAGCCAAAACAATAATCTGTATGTCTAATGGAAAATAAAATAACTCCACATCACAAACATTCATAACGATCTTCAAATACTGAGAATGACTCCCTTAGAAAGAATATACAGCAAAATGTCAAAGCAAGCTATTGTCTCCTGGCGTTTGTTTAAAGTTTATTTGCTGGCAATTGTAGTCTTCTTTTTTCTTGGCAAGACATCAATCTGGCAGTTTAGAAAGTCTTTGTACAAGGTAGTTAAATATAAAGTGCAACCTCTGTATTCTACTTCAAGCTGCCACTCAGTTTAGAAGTGATTAAATACTTTGTATGAGAAGAGTAAAAGCACAGTCACTAATATTCATAAAACCATTAGCTTGATCCCTGAGGAAAGCCACTAACAAAAAGCTGCTGCTGACCAACAAGCAGCCCTTTGGGTCTGAACATGCCCCACAGAGCTCCCTGCCCTGGGCCTGCCTCCCTCCCAGCTGGGTGTACCCCTGGAGTGTCAAAGGCAGCAGCTCTGCAGTTCCCACAGCTGGGCTGTACCCCTGGGAGCAAAGGCAGCAGTGCCCAAAGGCAGCAGCTCTCAGTTCCCACAGCCAGCCCTGCCCTGGCACACGGCTTAGTCTGCCCCTGGTCACTTCCTCCTGCCTTCCACAAACACCTTGTGCTTGGAAGGGTTTGCTTCTTGACCCTCCCGCAGCCCTGGAGTCTGGCTGAGTGGCCTGCAGTTCCCTGGAGCCTCTGCCCTGCCCCTTTTGGGCATGTGGCATTGGCATCTTTCCAGTCATCAGGAATCCTCCCATGGCCTTCACCCTCCAGGGTTTTTCAAACAGAGTAGAGTGACCTTGCAACAACACTGGCAACTCCCTTGTCACCTTCTAACAGAGACATATGATGGTTCATGATGAATTTTTGGGGTCTTAACCATGCTTTTGTACAGGGCTGACAGCAAGAACACAGGTCTACAGTCATTTGAATCATGCACTTTTCATAAAAAAAAGGCTTATGTTGCCATACTCTGGGTGTGGCTCAGGGAACAAATTTTTGATTTCAACCAAATCCATCAAAGACAAAACCTCCAGATGTTTACCTTCTAAAAAGGTTTCTGAAAGGTGTGGGAAGGGAATCCCAAATGGTGTCCCAGAGATGGTAAGATTTCAAAGTAGATTTGTATTTTCAAAAGATGCTGGTGTGTCCCCATTAGAGGCCACATAAATGCCCCCAAACCAGGAAACCACTGAATCTCCTTCAAATACTCATGAGAACAGAGCTTGTAACACCCTTGACTTCAAACTCAATCACACATAAGACACAGACCATTTGTAAAGACACTTCAATAGCTCTGGAGGTCACTGAACTATTCCTTAATTATTGCTAATATATATTTGGAAATCTACAACTCATTTGAACTTTCTGGTTTACAAGACTGAAGTGTGGACCTGAACAGCCACCTGCATGAGATGTGAACAAGATGCTGCTTACCCTGAGACCAACATCTGCCCATCATGTGAAAATGCACAAGTCAGAACTGGGGCAGAATGTCCATTCAATGTGCATTTATATTTTAATTCAGCACCTAAAATGACAAAAAGTAAATTATTACATATTGGCATATCTGACAAGGTACAACACAAGCTGCTTTTAGAAGCATAAAGCTCCACCAAAGATGTGACTCTGTGACATTCTATCAACAAAGAAGGGGATAAAAAAATCATAGAGACAACTTAATTACTTAATTTTAACATCTTCAATTCTCTCACTTTGTAGTCTTAGCATGTCTCACAAGGTTTTAGATAACTAAATGTGTATCTGTACACACACTCTTCATCCTTACAGACTTTTATATAGAAGAGATTACAAGAAAGTACCCACTGAAAATGTTTTTGGCTATTTACTCCGTCTCTACATTGCAGTTTTAGCAGGAGCCAACACTGTTTCCATTTCTCCAGCACTTGCTCAAGGCCCAGGATACACTGAAACACGAAAGCAAACCCCTCCCTGGCCTGGCAAATTAAGAGGTTTCAACCTATTGACCTGTTCAAAGGTCCTAGTACAACTTTTTTTTAATCTTTTATTATGATTGATAAATAGATGGCTAAATGAAGTCTACATGGTGCAGCATCACCAAGTGCTGAATGCCTCAGCTGCTTTCCTGCTGACAGTTCAGAAAACTTTCAACTTGAGGTTAGTTCAGCTATGAATCCAGCAGTATAAATTTGATCTGTCATTTAAATTGTCACTAGAGACTTAAGGCATTGGTATATGAAAAAACCACAGTTATACACACCTAAGAAATCTGCAAACAAAATAAGCCAGAGTTTGACCTGATTATCTTGTCCACAAGAAGCCATCTGGAAGCATTTGAATCCATTTTCACTGTCTGATGAAATTAAAACACATTAATGGGAGCCAGAAGCATAAAATAACAGCACACCAGTAAGGTACATCAGCATAAAAATCATTGCAGAAGTTCTAAAACTACTTAGAAGAAAGAAATTGGTATCACTGTTACACTGTGTCCTGAACAAGTAAATGAAGAGCACAGCTGTGCTTGTATTTTAAGTTTTCTTCATGGTAAATGTTTGATTCCTCTGTGTGCCGAGTGCACCAAATACTCTTTTAACTCTAATTATATGGTTATATCCATATTCTCTACAGTTCAGTAGTTCTCAAACTTAAACACATACACATGTACAGAATTTGAGAGTATCTGACAGGGAATTTTCATACTTTCAGATGTTCAACTTTTCACTTTTACAAACTAAGTGACATTCCATGACTGGAGTTCAGCCAAACCATCCAGTAAGTACTGTATTAAAATATGAAATACAATGGTAATAGTTTTATAGCTTTCCCCTCTTGATTCAGTGAACATTTCTGAATTATTATGTTCCATGAGTGGACTGTTAAGAGGGACAGGGAAGTGGTTGGATGGTCTGAGGAAGCCCCAGGACCAATCCAGGCTGGGGATGAACAGATTGAGCAGCCCCGGGAGAAGGATCTGGGGTGCTGGGGGATGAGAGGCTGGACACTGCATCCCTGGCCAGGTTCAGTTCCAGCTTCCCTTGGCCCTCCCTACCCCATCCCTACACAACCATCTCTAGACTCCTGCCAGGCTCCCTGTCCTTGTCCCCACTGCCTGTGCCTTTGCTCCTGCCCCCCAGTTTGACCAGCAGGGCCCTACCCAGCCACGCTGGGCCCTGGCCTCCCTTGCCCCATCTTTTGCCTCTGGAGATCCCTGGCTCCTGTGCCCTGGGCAAGATTTCCTTAAGGCTCTGCCAGCTCTGGTCCATGCCCTCGTTCCTGAAGGCAGTTTTCCCAGGAGACGGCACTGACAACCTCCCTGAAGAGCTGGAATTCGGCCTTCCCAAAGTTCAGGGGCCTGACTTTACTCCTTACCTGACCTATACTCCTCCAGACTGCAAACTCCACCAAACCCCACAACTGCTCTGGGTATGATGAGTTCCTGGGCAACTGTGACTGAACCCCCTCAAAGGCAGGAGAACCAACCATCTGCTACAGCCTAAAGCACAAAGAACCCATCAGATGCACTGGATCAAAACTTGCTCTGAATTAAGCAGGTAAAGAGAGTCTCAGTCCAGAACTACCTCCAATTGTATTGGGTAAGAACTACTTGTATGCATTTTGTAACGTGCTGGATCTGCCAAAAATCCCAGAAGTTTCAACCCTTCTGATTAAACAGCAACATGCAAAAGGAAGTATGTTGACTTTCAATAACATATGGATTTAAAAAAATCAAGAATGATCATAAATCAGCTAAGAAAATGCACAGTGCAAGAAATACTTGCTTTGTTGCCTGTTTCTCTCTGTCTTGGCAGAAGGCTGACACGTTGATCACATAATTTTTAAACCAAGAGAGTAATCTGAATATGAAATGGGAGTGGTGGAAATTACACTCTGACCTGTTTCAGCTGCAACGTGTTTTTTTTTTCCCTCAGATGCAACTCCTAGTTAATGATGGATTTTTTTGTGTGGTATTTTCACCAAGAAAGAAAGATCCTACATCTCTGAGTGGACACACATTTGCTTGACTTGGTATTGTCAGTCACTAATTCTCTGGACTGAACTGCATGCTCCCATCCTACTTCCTCAGCTTCCCCCTGCCTCTGTCCTGCTCTCCCTGCTCTGCACCATCTCTTGAGCCAGGGTGGCACACTCAGCACTGCTCCCTGCTGGCTCCAGCCCTGAAAGGTTCATGTGGCTGCTCAGTTACAGCTCTGGGGGCCTCTGAAAGGGCAGCTCGTGTGCCCTAAGAACAAGGCCTCCCTATCTGAATGGAGCACTCTGCCTCCACAGCAGATCCAGAAAGCACAACAGTGCACACACCAGGTTGTTCAGACAAGCTACAGCATTACTCCCTAAAGCTGACCAAGAGGCTTCTGCCCAACCTCCTCACCTCCACCAAAAGCAGGTGACTTTGTGGTCAAATGCTAAAACAGCTCCCAGACTTTTGAACACCTTAGTGGGACACAGGAGTTTCTGGGCTCCCCCAGATTCCTCCAAGTGAGAAGGTCAGGTGCACAGCTCAAGCATTCAGATTATTAGGTTTATAGCTCTCTGCACTGTTTTAATGCAGTTCTGCTCCCTGGGGAACCAAAGTATGAAAAATTAACATGGGAATGATAATCAAACACCACCTCTTCTAACAGCCAAGCTGTCCTGGAGACCAGCTTTGCTTACAGACACTGCCCAGACATTCTCCAAAGCCCTGACAGGATAATCAGCTGCTCAAAGTTATCACCTTGTTTATTGACCTAGAACATTCCTTGCCACCAACCTGACCAAGACTTTTACTTAAAAATATTCACAATACTCTAAAACCAACTCTTCCCAAGGTAATTTGTACCTTGAGCATCGATGACAAAAAGAATACAAAAATAAGAGCTAGAAAGAAATAAAACAACTCTTTTTTTAAAAAAAGTTCCTCCCCTGATGAGTTAAGTAACTAACCAGATACTGGATGTGAAGAAATATCACAGCAGGTAACGCCAAGATCATGTGCTTTTTCATTATACAGACATCTCACTTTATCATCCCAAACGGCTAAATCACCACTTGATGATCCAGTGACAAAGAACTTTCCATTGGGAGAAAATGCACAAGCCACCAAAGAACCATCTTTAACATTCCCAGACCTGAAAAGCAAGAGTACACAGGCTTTGAATTCAGAATAAGTGAAGTTCTGAAGGAGTGCTCTCTCAAACACAATCTGGTACACAAAGCCCAACTGTTCTAAGTTTTGCGTGTCGAAACTTGATAAAGGAAGAGAAACTCAAATCAATATGGAAAGAGATACCAAATAAGCACTGCAGCAGGGACCAGACCTGCTCTTTGACTGCAGGAGGAAAAACATGAGATTGCACCTCAAGGCATTCATTTTAACTGATAAAAAAATTTTCAAACTAAAGATATTTGCACGGACTTCACATTAAAGGTAATATTCTACAGCAAGATACATTTTAAAAGTCAAAGATAAATACACATTATCATAACACAGATTTATATGTTCACAAACAAGGGAAAAATACTCCCACAATTCCTCTGTTCTGCTTTTGAAGACAAAACAGAACATTTACTAACCCATATCATAAGCTGCGGTCGAGAAAAATACTTTGTTATTTATGATAATTTTGAACAACATGTACACAAGAGAAGGCAATGTGGAAAAAAAATCTCTATTTTAACTAAGCCAAAGCACTTTGTAAAACCGATCTTTAAAGAAAATTTGTAGCAGATATGAAGTGAGGTCAACCCTCAGGAAGCAAGTGGGGTGAACCCGAGATCCTTTATTTTATCTGGTAATAACCAAGGTCAGCTGAAAGTGTCTCACTCCTTCCCACGGACAGCAGATCCAACCCAGCATACACAGCTGAACCTTCAAGTGCAGGAAGAAAATCACAGCCATCAGCAACAGTCCTACAGCAAAAAATGTCAGTCTCACTCTGTCACTGTATCTTGTAGAACAGCTGCCATTTTCTTTCGCTGATAGAAATGTTATTTACTGTGAAAAGTGTCAAACAATGTCACTGAAGTCAATAAATTTTCCTCAGAGTCTTGCTAATCAGACCCAGGCCCCTCTAAAAAGCACTGACTCCCTTAATTCTATCATTAAGAATACTATGAAACCCACTACAGTCCTTCCCATTTTCATCTCTAGAATCTTTTTTCCTTTCTGCAGCTTTTAAAACTTTCCTTTTTTCACACAAAAAGCTGCAAATTCTGCTCTGAAAACATAACAGTAAAATAAACAGACCTGTACATGTTCAGAGTATGCATTTAAGACTCGCAGGCCAGATACCAGTATGGCAATTACTGAACAGAAAATAGAGACCACTGAGAAATACACATAAATTAACTTGCTTTCCTATTGTTCACATCCTTCACAGAGATTATCTACACAGCCATCTAACTTCACAACTTGAACAGTGCATTACAACAGCAGAGCAGATAAGTAATTGGCTTCCTCAGTTATAATTACCATCTATATATTTAGTCAAGTGACATAACAGTGTGGCAAAAGGTGTTCTCCTTTTCATCAACACCATCAGCTGTTGCAAAACAAGCAGAGGACCACACACTGACATTAAATGGTTAACTAACATTCTCTGACATCCGTTTTAAGTACCTTGATAATTTCTATGTGATACTGATCTCGGCTTTCCAAAACAGGACATAGGCATTTTTCTATCTGCAATTACAAATTACAATTAAAAAAATTCCTCAGCTGAAAATACATGCACACATACACATCCCAAAATATGTATAATTAAAGGTAAGCTGACTACTGCTGGCCCTTTAGCACTCTGAAATGAACTTTTAATAGTTGAAGGGCAACAGGATTGGGATGTTCAAGTTCCTTTCTTATTTCTCTACAATGCAAACAAAAATTATTTCTGCTTATAACAACAGTATATTTTCTACATTGTCACTATACATTCACCATTCAATTGGAAGGAAATTAAGGATGTGGGTCTAAAACATGCATCACTGCATATTTTAGTAGCATACATTTGAAATGACTTTTTGATATTTCTGGGATTTTCCCTTCAGCAACAAGCATTCTGAATAAAAAACCCAACTTCACTAGTAAAACGGATAAACCCTTACAATTCAGAATACTAATGACTGAAATTCCAAATTTTTTTAAAGATAAAACTAAGAAAAAGTATGTCATCACTACCTCTTCATTGTCTGAAAAGAAAACAACCATTTCAGCATTTCTTTATGCATTAAAAAAATGGTGGCAAAAATCTGTTAAGAATTCTGTTTATGGACAGATTTCCAGATTTACAGGATTTCAAGTAACTATAATAAGCCATTTGAAAAACCCCACAGTTGCCATCTAAATTACTGCTGTGGAAGGCAGAGAGGCCACAAAAGCAATAACTCCTTTGCCAAGGGATTCCCAACACCAAACCCCCGTGGCTGTCACAAACAGCTGCTCCCTCAATCCTAAGTGAAACTTCAATCAAATTCTTAACTACTTTCCTAACTTTACAGAGTAGTTTGGCTGTGTAATTGTGCTCTAAAACCTAAATAATGTGTTGCCCAAGTACAGATTACAGCAACCCGCCTGAAGACTTTCCTGAAAGACAGAGATGTAGAAGAGGACTTAGAAGATCACTCAAAGGTTCATGCCTTTAACTGTACAACATCAATAAATATGCTCATCTGCTTTGTTTCAAATGTTTCTTGGAAACCAATGCCATACTTAACTCTTTTAGCTCCAATAATCCTTTCTGTCACTGCTGTCTCAAACTGCATGGTTTCAGGACACGTCCATAGTTTCCAAACTCTGACTGCTGGATTACTCTCAAGCTTCTAAGACCTTCCTGGATTCCAAATGCCTAGTAATTAAATACTTAATTTATACTAATTGATATCAGTATGTATACTGCAATGTAAAGCCCATAGTACAGTCAGGCTCCACTAGCTAACTGTACATTATGTATCACAGTTTGCTGACTCACCATTTAGGAACCAGACACAATGCAGGACCCGATGCATCCTGATTTCATGTCAAATCAATGAAATGAAGTTTTTTAAAAACCAGGATTTAGATGTAAGATAACTTAGTAAAAACTAAAGCTTCTCAAGTTTGCATTAACTTCAAAAACCCCCGCAAAAATCCCAAACAAAACAACAAAACCAAACCACCTCCACCCCTCAAATAGCAGGCTGAGCTCTCGCACACAGCACAGCACACTCAGACCGCATGCCCTGCAGAGCCCCCATCCCTGCGCAGGCTCACCTCTCGCACACAGCTCACTACCCGGGTTCCACTCCCCCCAAGCCCGGTCTCCGCGAGCAGGCCCACCTGTACGCGCTCAGGGACCGCGTGTCCCAGAGCACCAGGGCCCCGTCGGCCGCCCCCACGAGCAGGCGGGCCCCGCGCGGGCAGAAGCGGCAGACGCGGAGGGCGCAGCCCCGCGGCCGGCCCAGCAGCGCCAGGCACCGCCCGTCCCGCGTGTCCCACAGCGCGGCGCGCCCGTCCGTGGACACCGAGGCCAGCAGGCGGCCCGACGGCGAGAAGCTGCAGCAGTGCACGGCGTACGCGTGGCCCCGCAGCGGCGAGTACGGCAGCTCCGAGAAGTCGCGCAGGGAGTAAACGCGCACCGCCTTGTCCGAGGAACAAGTAGCCAGGCACGTCGAGGAGAAGGCGCAGCAGTTGACATCATTGCTATGATCTGATAAGCTGTGGATTAATGTCGCCATTTTCAAAAAAGAAATCTGAAAAAGAGTTTACAGTCAGATTTAACTTTCCTATTTCATAAATGAAACATACTGCCTGAACAAGACACATTCTCCAGGGGAAAAAAAATTCACAAGCAAAGGCAAACTTTTCATCTAAGCATCATTTAAGCATAGAATCACAGAATGGTTTGGGTGAGAAGGGACCTTAATGCCCATCCAGTGCCACCCCTGCCATGGGCAGGGACACCTCCCACCAGCCCAGGGTGCTCCAGCCTGGCCTTGGACACTCCCAGGGATCCAGGGGCA
>JAOXXN010000102.1:38727843-38739473 GCA_026770055.1 Myrmophylax atrothorax
CCTCCCAGCATGGCACCGCCCGGCCCGGCCCACTGCGGGTCGCACCACGGCGCGGCTGCCGCGGGGGGAGCCGCGCCCGCGTTATTCGCCGCCAGCCGAACGCTGTCCGAGCCGCGGCTCTGAGATCGAGGTGGTTCAAATAGCGTAACTGGGGCATTCTGCACTCCAGTCCTCAGCCCTCAGCTCGCAGGCACCTCTTGGTAAATCTGAGACAGCCGGGAAAGACACGAGTTTAGTGCCACACCAAGTGCCCCCCGCACACACTCTCTGAAGTGGCTGTTCCACGTCTGGGCCCACCCACAGCTCAGAGAGCGCGGCTTCCCTTCAACTGCCAGCGGGAAACCACTGAAATCGGATAGAAATATTACAGAGAAAGATTTAGACCTCATTTTAAAGATACATATTTTGTCCAAAGAGATGACAAGACACAAAAGAACCCACACTCACCACCCAAACATTCGTTGTTGAGCACCATTACAGTACTTTAAAATAATGGATTTGAAAGCTTGGGAATAAATTCTCTAAACTCAGAGCAATTGAATGCTAAATGTAAGACTCCAAAGATACTTTAAAACCCCCCAGAAACAAAGAAAGAACAAACACCCCCCCCCCAAAAAAAAACCCAAAAAACCTGTATACACAGGATTTGAAGTATTAAAAGTGCCAAGAAAATCTGGTTTGCAAAACAGTCTTTTATTGTATCCGTGCCACACATACTAGTGAAAAATAACACTCCTAAAAAAGGAAAAGAAAAAGAATGCTACCTCTCCACAACGTTTCTTTTAAATAAAACTTCAAGTACTCTTACATTGGTACAAAAAAAATTCAGCTCTATCTGCCCCAACAGGCCACCACAACACACAGTAGATAAAACACAGTGGTTACAAATGTCTTTTTCTGGTATTCTGTGGCAAGGCAAATGGAGGGAAATGTTTCTATGAAAAAATACTGTGTGCGTAGGAAATTGTCACAATTTTCTTCCACATGGATACAAATGATTATACTCGAATTTGAGGCTGTGGTGGCTTGAAATTATATAACAAAATAGAAAAATGGAAAACTAATATCCCCTACACCCTGTTGTAAAGGCAGGCACTACCAAGATTAAGGAGACTCCACAGTGTTGGTAGAGGATAATTACTGTACAAGCCATAGAGCTATAATTACCTTAAGACTAAAATAAAATGCTACCATCCTCCTAAGGCATAAACAATGATGTTTGCAAACAATATGTACACATCATACATATTTAAAACAAGACTTAATATAAACAATAATGAACAGTATGTACATGTCTCAATTTCTCTTCACTGTCTTGAAATACAATTTAACTACTCAAGTGATGCAGCAACATATATATAAATGTACTTGTAACTCTACAGTAAAGTTTAATTTTTAGTGCTTTCACAGCACATCAGTGTAAACAGTTTTACTTGGCTTTGTTTTATATTTTAAAACATTCCTTGTTGTATTTTCAACATTTAAAGCAATTTTCTAATTCTTCCTTTTCACAGAAAACGAAGATTCTGAATGCTGTATAATCATAAATAATTCATAAAATTAAATACATTCACTAAAAAATAAACTACAAAGTAAAAAAATGAAAAATAGATATTTATTGAAAGGGAAAAGAGAACCATTTCCCCAAGTAGAGCTCTGGTGGTTGAATATTCAGTGCGTTTTGATAAATTGCTATTGCACTATAACACCCCTTTCTTTGAAATTCTTTGGGTGTGCTTCCCTGTTCTACCTAAATTAGTTTGTTAAAACACACAAACCAATAACCAAGGGGCCATGGTTGCTGTAGGAGTGAAGCCTTTAAAACTAGTATCACAACTCTGTGATATTCTGCAGGAAAAACCCAGTCATTAGTTCTGCATGTGCCTTGCACTTTCAGTCAATACAGTTCACATTGCTGGTCTCATCAGTCCTCATGTGATGGGAAAAAAAAAGGACAAAAATGAAACAAGAGGAGTTCTGATAGCCTCAGCTCACTTTGAAAATTTCTGTCCATTTTTTTTCAAAATACTTCCTCATGTTGTGGCCAGCCCTGCCTATGTCAGAGTCATCTTCATTGAAAGTCTCACAGTTGTCAAAAACAAGCCTGACATCGAGGGAAAATGCTTCAAGATTGGGGTACCTGGAAGAAGAAAAAGGTGAATCATTTTTGGACCATGGAGAATCAAAGGGGCAAAACACTTCAACTACATGAGGAAGAACTATCTTAACATCAGTGAATAGTTGATGAATGTTTGACATGTTAATTACACTTTTAAGTTTTAATTTAAATATTTACAAGAAAGTGAACATCAGTGTGCAAGGAAATACTCTGTATTTGTTATTTCCCTCAAAAGCTCTGTAAGGTAGAATTTCATGTCTGTACTGGAAAACAAACTTGTTTAAAAACTAATTTCCCCCTTCCTTCAACAGCTTTCTAGTTAAAATGCTATGGCTGTTTTCCATTTATGCATCTATTCTTGGGCTCAGGGGAACAAATGGGCACAAAAAAAGGCCACCCAGGTAATTGTGAACATTGTCTTTGCAATTCTTTTTATCACCCCAAGCATACACAGCCCTAAGAGTGTTCCAATATCCACAAAAATCATTAAAAAACAGAATACAAGTGACAAGTTTACCAACACCAATGAACATGAGGGGAGCATTTCAATCTCAAATTCATGGGAGACACAAAGCCTGAAAAGGTCAGAAAGCCCCCTGTGCTATCCCAGGACTCACTCCAGGTGGAGCTGACAGACAGCAAGGAGGCTCAATCTTTAGGGATGGCAGAACCTGCCTTGGAGCTGGGGAGTCCTTGGAGCACAGGGACACAACAAGGAGGGCAGTGAACAGGAATACACTGTCTTGCTCTTTTGTAAGAAGTTGAGCAGTTTCACTGTAGGACTGTAGAATGATGAACCACCATCACTGAGTGAGGCCACACCAGAGCTGCCCAGTCACTCATTGACATACTCCACTTCTTTAAAGCCCACACAGCTGGTTCTTTCCAACATGTAGTAACACTAAGATGTCTCCAGGAAAGAAGCAGAAGAAAAGTTTTCCCTGTTGATTGTTTTAGTGCACTTGACCTGACAGTTTTACTGTTTTTCAGTCAGTCCCACAGGTTCTCCCACCTGACATGATATTTCACTTGGATATAGCAAAGATAAAAACATAGAATTAAGAATTTTTATTTTAACTGCAAAAGCAATCACAGAGGTGTCAGAGCAGGCAGATAAATTACAGTTTAGCTAATTTTTAAAATGTACTGTGTTTCAGTATTTAAGTATTTTTAAAAGGTAAAGTGAAATTTACAGTAGGTTTACTTACTGTCCACTACTTAGCTTGTCTCTGATGGTGGAAAAGTCCATAGGTTTTTTAATAACTTTCTTATAACCAGGAACAAGTTTCAAGTTTACAGGAAGTAAGAAGGGCCAGGCATCTTCATGAGTTTCCAAATCTGAGAGAATCATGCTGAATAAAATAAGGTTTTAAACCAGTATTTTTAAGTTGTTCATATATTCAGAGGTTTTCTAGTGTTCTATAAATGCATCAAGCACTTCCAAACTATTCACTTTATAAAAGGAAAGCACTTTATTCTGTGCCCAGAGCAAGGCTGAGAACAATGTATATAAAGACAGACATCTTAAGTGAGTAATTGAAATACCATTAAGTTCTCTCCAGGCAACCTATATAAGATGAAATTCTGATGATCAACATTCCAAAAAAACAACTGCAACTTTGAAGCTCAACATAAGCCATGAGCAAAACAATAAAACAGGTGCCAATACTGAGTTTCCATACTGTGCTAAGGCTGAATTACACTGCCTTTGACTGAGCAGCAGTGGGTACCACAGAAGATGATTCTGGTGTCCTCTTCCATGAAGCAAAGACCTTTGGACACAGTGGATAAAATCAAAGTGGATAACTGTCTTTGCTACACTAGAGAAAGGTGGCAGTGCCACTGCAGCTGGGGTTGTTCTTCCCACTCTTGGAAGCAGCATTATGGCATCCTGTGTGTATGTACGCATAGACACACACACACTTATGTATATGTGACAAAGAAAAGTGTTCCAGTTCCCCAGAACAGAGACTTTAAAGCAAGCAGGCACTACTTGTTCCAACAACACTTACCCCAAAGTTTAGAATTTGACACTTTACCTGCACGCAGCCAGGTCCTTGGAGTCATCTCTCTTAGGTTTCTTCACAGCAGTGCAGTTTTCTTGCTTTAACTGGCTCACAGAAACATTGTCATCCATTTTTCTTTTCTTAGGGTCTGTTTTTCCTTTTTTTAAGGAGGTGCTTGTGGTTGCAGAGTCTTCATCCTCTGTTTCTCCTGCTAATTTTCTGCTTCTCTTTTGTTCATTACTTTTTTTCCCTTTGATTTGAAGTTTTTTTATCTTTAGAGTTTGACCACTTGCCTACAATAGAGAGAACTGAGATAAGTGATAACCAAGGAATTACAGAAACCTATGTTACCACTGACAGAGAGCAATGAAGATCAGAAACACAAGCACTAAAACAAATGAAATATTTAATATTAGGCATTATTCGCTTTTTGCTGTTCTCTGAAGGCAAATAAGGCTGCAGAAATTCCCGTTATTGGTGATTTTCTCAGTTTGTGACAATATAAAACCCTTGGCATTTGCATTGGTAAAACAGAACCTCCTAGCAAACCTGGCTGACATCACTTGGACGAACACATGTCTATTCCTAAAAGACTGATAGAAACACACAAAAATTAAAAAAAAAAAAATCACAAAGTTTTTTTCACTAATGTTTCTTTTTAAAACAGAATCTAAGACATTGGTCTGTCAACACTGAATGATGAAAGTTGCAAGACAAATACTGAAAAAATTCTAAAAGTCGGATTAAAAACTATGCTATTGAATCAGCATGAAAATTCTGTACTTACTTACATTAGAAATCCTACAGTTTAGAACAAATAAAACTGTAGCCTTTACTGCCACTAAAATCCAAGTTAAATAAAACTGTTGATCTCATCATTTAATGGCAGCCGCACATAAAACACTCAGACCATTATGTGCATTGACAGAAGCCCCTGTCACTGCCCCAGGTATGAACAGGCCCCCTCCCCTGCCAGGGGTGTCACCTTGGCTATGCAGGCAGGGCAGAACCAGTCCCCATCGGGGATGGTGCTGATCTTGGGTCTGTGGCAGTAGGTGTGACACCCTTTGTCACAGCCATCACACAGGAGCAGCAGTTCCTCATTGTCTCCCTTTCGGCAAATTTGGCAGTACTGCAATCCAAGAAAAATAGTTGAAGTCAGTTTTTAAACTTTGAAACACAGAAATGGTACCTAAATTACCATTCTCCTGCAAACATAAAAATTCACTCTCGAAATTCCTTTCATTTTACTCCAGTTAGAACCTACTAATGATCACATCTGAAAAACAATATATGGACTATGTGAAGAACTAATATAAAGGCTACGTTTGGGAACACTCTGGAAAAGAAATCATTTGAAAATGGGTGTCCTACAGCATAAAAAAGTACAAGCACTTTTTATAATTCATTATGTCTGTGGGGAGTAAAGGTATCTTATACCTATCAAAACCTCTTGTCCTACACATACAATCTTGGTAATCTCTTCATTTATGCCCATATGGTATATGTAAGTTGCTACTTAATAAAGAAGATTTGTATTTTACAAGAGCATTTTCAAAAAAGGATCTTATCCAATGGCTGCCATGAACAAATTCAGTAAGGCAAAAGAAATGATCCCAGTGCTTCCTAAAATTCACACTAAAAATATCTATGGGATTGTGGGTTTCTTACATACATTGTGTGATTCTGGTACACCTCTATACTCAGACCTCTGCTTCAGAAACTTGAAAGAACTCCAAATGTTTTCACCAAATACTTATGTTTACTGTCTCAATTTCAATTCAATTGAGAATTATACTTTTTTCTGGATAATAAATCACTACACCTTGAAACATTTAAAGAGCTTTTTACAGGTGTCCCTACCAAATTCCTAAGCTTTTTGCTCTGAAGTTACAGGTTTAAACTTACAGTAACATAAACTCAAAGATACAGCCTTACATTAAACTCTACATTACAGTTTTTCTTTAAATCATCCTTTAATTGTCTGGGTGTAATTAGAATCTGTATAGGACTAGCAGAAATTAAGAAATTAGGAAAAGACCACAAATGGAAGACTCACTTTTGCCACTCACTATACAGCACTGGACATAGTTGATTACATCATAATCACTATTGCTGCAGGAATAGTTTCATTTCCAGAACTTTGAGATCCAGAGGACCACGCACATTTTGACACATGCCCTTTGCAGCTTTCTCTGTATTGCAGTTAACGCAGACTGCCTTGCTAAGGGTGCAAGGAAACAGGTATTGCAGCCTGTCTGCTCACACATTTGGCCAATTTGTATGTTCAGTTGTGAGAATTGTGCGTGCAAAGAAGCCACACATTGGGAGCATCTCAACTTTCTGAAAAATGAAGTCCTTAATTGGGGTATGTGATGTTAAACCTCCATAAAGTTTGTGTCACAGGTGAGATCAGAAACGCTCCTCCAAAACAGAGTACCTTCCATGGAGCCAGAAATTACTCTCTTTTCCCTAGATGTCATCATGAAAGAATAATTACCATCTAAAGTAACCAGTTACAAGGGCTTTTTATCTCAGTAAGTTCAGGATGCTGATTTTGGCAAGAAAGGGACAGTCTTTTCCATTAGGCCTATTCATCTGTGCACAACGTTTAGTTTAACTGTGTGAGCTTTCACAAGGAGTAACAACAAATGCATTATTCACCATGGCAACTTAAAATGTCTAAAGTGGGGAAACAGGATATAGCAAAAGCAGTTTAGATACTCACAACTTTCATGATAGATTTCTCCCACGCTATGGATTTCTGTAACTGCTGAATGCACAGAGCCACCTGTGCAGCACTGCGTGCCTCTGACAATGCCCTTCTCCACACCCTCAGCCCTGGGGCAATGTCCTCCTCAGTTCTGCATTGAGACACAGGGAAATTGAGTAGGTCACACCCTGTTCGCTTACTTGAAATGTGGAACAATCATCATCACATTGAAAGCCAAGCAATGACAAAACATACACAGCCAATAAGTGTAAGGCTTAAGCAACTAAATTTCATGTAGTGCACAGACTGTGGCTACGTGCCTCAAAGCTTAGTCACAACCAGTTAAATGTAAAGATAACTTTGCAAGATTATCAACAAACGTAACAAAAAAATCTTTACAAAGCATCATGCAGAATAACATGATCCATATGGATCACAGACATACAGAAAGTACATAGATAACAGGCAATAAGAAAATAGGCTCCAATTAGCAAAGAAGCACAATAATTTTTCAAGTTAATCTCAATAACCTACCCGTCACCATCACCACTAATGGATGGTGCAGGAGCAGGGACAGTAACTGTGCCCACATTATCCAGTTTGATCTGAATGGTGGTACTTAAGGGGCTCTTCAGATACCTTCTCTCTATGTTCCGCTCCAAGTCAGCCAGCCTGGTTACAGCTATATCTAGAGGGTTGTCACTCCTCCGCTCTACAGAGCTGGCACTGCCTTCTCCTCCTGCAGCACCATCCCCATCGTGCTTCTTGTGCAATCTGGGGTTTGACTTATGGGCCCGATAGACCAGGTCGTCTCTCTGGGACGCAGGTGCAGGACACTGCCAGCCCTGTGTCAATAGAAAGGGTTGTGCATTTACTGGGTGCCATTAACTCGGGGTGCAAACACAGGAACTGTTCTAGGGAATCAAACTAAGCAACTGAAGCGCTGTTTCCAGAAGATCTTGGTTACTTGTAATCCATCTGTAGAGACAGTTTCCAAAATATCCAGAGAACTAAAATAATTAATCAAAAAAATACAAGCATTACCAGACTTCAGAATTGACCTTTCCACAACATTCTTATCCCCTTGTGAAGTATCCACCAGAACAGGTTTACCTGTCCAGCAGGCTCAGGAAACAGTTGGCCACACAGAAATACCATCCACCTCATGCTCAAACCAGATCCCAAACACTGCATCTGTACTATAACCAAACACATACAACTTGATAACCTTACACCCACCTTGGAAAAGCTCAAAATTCCAGAGAATTCTTCACTCTATCACACTCACAACCATCACATGTTCTCCATGCCTCTACAATACTCAAACAGAGTATTATGATGTGCTTGTAGGCCTTTCTGAAAGCATTAACAGCAACAGACACGCAAACCAGGCAGACCTGTGGCAAACCCCCTGAGAGTTAAGCAGTCTATGTGCAACACAGTCTTTGCTTTCACAGGAAGTGAACAAAACGTGCAGGAGCTGCACTGCAGAACACTCCAGAACTGCCACTCTGAACAGCTGGAGACTGAAATGTTTCAAACACGAATTTCCATGATACCGCAGCAGTGTTTTTATTTTATTTGCAGGCAATTGGGATGGAGTAAGAGGGCACTTACCACCAGCAAAAGGACTGTTACCTGCTTTAAATTCTTACCGCTTATTGTAAAGAAACTTTTTACTAAAAGTTGGTTTTACCTTCACTTGTAAACTAGCTGATGCAACTCTCCTCTCTAGATCTTCCACCTGCTGAAGAATAGCAAGATCCATCTCCATTGCTTGTTCTTCTACTGACCAGTTTTCCACAACATCCCGAGTTACCTGGTTATCTTCACTGTCATTGGTATCAATAATTGCAACTGTATTTGAGAATCACATTTTTATTATTTTAATTAGCATTATAACTTCTCTGTTAAATTCAAGCTGATTTATCAATCACTCAAGTCAAATGCTGAAGAACTGTTGTAGAAGTGTACTATTCTTAAAATACTTAGTATGGACAGCAAATTCTGTACATTTTCAAACCTGCAGTTTAAAGGCAGGATGGGAAGGAAAGGCTGAGCTCCAGTGTTACAGGGACAAAAGGAGCTTCAGAGCCAACATTATGCCACTAGAGCCATTTATATGAACTGGCATTTCTCCCATCCAAGGCTGGTGAAAATGCAACTACAGACAAGGAGACCTTTACTTTTTCTGCAGCTGTTACTCTAACTCTGTTCTAAACACATCTCAAAGAGCTCTACGCAGCTGTCTGATGCCCCAACACCATGTGTAACAGAAGTATCAACTACATACCATCCTTGTTTTTGATGCAGGCCACAGTGATATAATCCATGTGTTTCTGTATTTGCTTTTGTAAGGCCTTTTCTCTTATTCCCCTGAGATGCAGCACTTTAAGCAAAGATTTTAGGTCCTCTGGATCAGTAATCCTCCACCACCCATACTGCAATTCTAAATCAAGACAAGCATATAAACACTTTGCAGGCATTTTTTATGCGATACACACAATCAGATTAGAAAATCAATAGGAAAACTATTAAAAAGAAAATAAATTTTAACATCATAGTGATACTGTAGAAATTTTCCTTCACACAGTTCCACCTTATTACACTTACCTTCTGGTATAGGCTTTGGGTTAGGATAATCTACTGGCTTGGCTACTTCAGCTGCTGCAGAAGGGGCAGAAGCCACTTTTTCAGTTTGTAGTGCTGGTGATTCACTTTTACTTGCAGAAACAGTAGATGCCAAAAATGAGTTACCATTCACCTCTGATAATCCCAAACCTGATCCAAGAGCAGGTAAAGGAGATGGAAAAGGGACATTTGAGGTAAGAACTCCTGTAGGCCATCCGCAAAACTGCAGTCCCATTATAGGCAGTCCAGTCTTCATCTGCTACAGAGCATAACTACCATTATTACCAAGAAACCTGAATTAGGATGCTATTTGTCAAACAATAATCAAAACATAAAGGAGGCCTTTACTCAGTCTTTGACTAACTTCAGCAAAACTAAGGTAACACTGGTGTGTAAATACTTCTAATTATGGCCCTCTTAATGCTAAAAAAATAACAGCTTTTAAAGGTAGGGTGTGGGGTGTCACACTTCCCAAAACTGGTTTTTATTTACTTGCTTCTCATTTAACACCAGTGGCCAACAACTTAAAAGCCAAATCAAGTCAGTGATATTGTGATCAAATCACTGAAATACATGTACAAAATGTTATACATTGATTAACCCAATTTTATGCATGTTACTCTAGTATTCTACACTTTCTGCAGTTAGTTATTAACATTTAGAAACAGGAAGAAAAAACCAGAAATGAAGATGTAATAATTGCATGTCTGTGAAATGATTTGTCTGAACAGAAATGCTGCCCAGATAAGCACTGCAAACTCAAACTACGACCACAATGAGCTTCTTTACCTGCAGCGGCGGCAGCGCGAAGGGGCTCAGTGCCACAGGGCTCTGTGCAGAGGAGGGGCCCAGCAGGGCCGATGGCACCGGGGAGGGGCAGCGGGAGGGCGGCTGTGCCTGCGGGGGCACCGCGGGTGCTGCCACATCCACCCGTGTCACCGAGGCGTCGTCGCAGGGCACACGCGGCAGGAGGCTGAACCACGGCCCGCGCCGCTCGGGCAGCGGCTGCGGCTGCAGCGGATCCGGTGGGGCCAGGGCAGAGCTGCACAACCTCCCTGTGCCACCAGCACTGGCACTGAAGAGGTTGCTGGGGTCCCTCTCCACGGAGCTCTGTGCCACAGGGAGCTGCACACTGCAGAGAGAGGGCTTGGAGCTGCTCGGGTAGGACAAGGGGCAGCCATTCGCTGCACTGCCATTGGGCTTGGGGGACATCACGTCAGAGTCAGGGGGCATTTTTGCTACTTCTAAGAGTTTGCTTAGTTTTGAAAATGACCCAGGCTTTTGTAAAAACAAGTTAGTGCTGTCCTTTTCTTTCAGATCTTCCTTTTGCTCACAGTGAGTTGTAGCTAAATGATGTAATTTTTCTTCTGTTTCAAATTCTTCTTTGATATGCATACTTTCTTCCTTTTTCAACTTCTCTTTCTCCTTAGCAATTTCTTCTAGACCTAAAATCATACAAAAAACACTTGGCTGAGGGTACAGACCCTGCTGCACAAACCAGTACCACTGAGCTGGTGGCATGTGCTGGCCCGTGTGCCCCTGCATGCCCCCATGTGCCTCTGTGTACCCCCGTGTGCCCCCCATAACCCTCTGCGTCCCTCTGGCCTCTGTGGGCCCCCCATAACCCCCTGCGTGCCTCTGTGTGCCGTGTGCCCCCATGTGCCTCTGTGTGCCCCCCATAACCCCTTGCGTGCCTCTGTGTGTCCCCGTGTGCCTCTGCATGCCCCTGCGTGCCCCTGCGTGCCTCCGTGTGCCCCTGTGTGCCTCTGCGTGCGCCCGTGTGCCCCTGTGTGCCTCTGTGTGCCCCCCATAACGCCTTGCGTGCCTCTGTGTGCCCCCATGTGCCTCTGCGTGCCTGTGCCCCCGTGTGCCTCTGCGTGCCCGTGTGCCCCCATAACCCCCCGCATGCCTCTGCGTGCCTCCGTATGTCCCTGTGTGCCCCTGTGTGCCCCCGTGTGCCTCTGTGTGGCCCCGTGTGCCCCTGCATGCCCCTGGGTGCCCCCGTGTGCCCCTGCGTGCCCCCGTCTGCCTCTGTGCCTCTGTGTGCCCCTGTGTGCCTCTGCGTGCACCCGTATGCTCCTGTGTGCCTCTGCGTGCCCCTGTGTGCCCCTGCGTGCCCCTGTGTGCCTCTGCGTGCCCCTGCGTGCCTCTGCGTGCCCCC
>JAOXXN010000102.1:38752616-38776809 GCA_026770055.1 Myrmophylax atrothorax
CACAAGCAAGTCCTGTACTTCTCCCATGCTGTCCCCTATGTTGAGCAAACCCTCCTGCAGGACACTCAGGGAGGGGACATCCACACTCACATCAAAGCCAAGAACCTTCCCAAAGTTCCGCAGGAACTGCACCACCATGAGACAATTGGAGAAGGTGCTTCCATCGAGGACAAGGCCAGGGATGCGAGGCAGCTCTGGGAAAGGCTGTGAGCAGAGAACAGTGCAAGGTTCAGCAGTGGAGTTCAAAAGAAACCTTTTCTGATACCAGCAAAGGAAATTAGCTGGTACTTCCTTAGGACCTCCAGCACAACAATGCTGGAAGATAAAGGCTGTAGGGAATGTGCACTCCCCATCCACTCCATGCTGAAACACATTTACCTGTTCCCAGTACAGGAGGCAAAAGATTAAGATATACTTCCTTTTTGGTCAGGAGATGCTATCAGGATCTATGCTGAGCCAAATCACTGTAAAAGGTGGTGTACAAATATTTAAGGGACAAACAGAAGGGATATCTCTGAAACAGAGAGGGTTTGAACCTGAGGTTTGTCAAGTCCTTAAGGACAATACCTAAGAACACAGAGGACTGGGAGAGCAGGTTTTTTTGAGCAACAGCTTATAGGAGTTGACTAGATGTCTATCCAGTGCTGTGTACTTAGACATGATGCATATTCCTGATGTAAAAGTAACTCAGAGGAAAGAATTTCTTTGAAACAATTACACAGGTGCATTTTGGGAAGCAGGCAGCTTTTAAACAAAAAGCTTTTAATTAACTAAACATGTGCCTTTGAAGTGTTGTAATATCTTGTATGTATTTCAAATAGTTCTCATTATCTGGACCAAAACTTGAATGCTTTGGGTGTGGCTGCAAGAAAAAAGTTATTGTCACAATGATAAAATACACAAACAAGAAGCAAGAAAATAAGTTTATGTTGCTGTGATTACCTTCTGGTCTGCTAAGCACATATCTTCATTAGGCTTCTTTAGCTCCTTTGCCATTTCTAATTCCAATCTTCGTTGTTCCAGTTTACGTTCTTTATTTAACCTTTTTTCATCACGTTTCTCTTGCTTTAACCGCTCCTTTTCCTTAAGCAGAATCAGGAGGGCAGAAAACAAACCCCACATATTAAACTTACAAAGGAACAACCTATGAATTTGAAAAGTACTGCTTATGTAACCTTAGTAATTACCACAGCAATTAAAGAACTTGTATTAAAGCAAAGGGATGAGGGAAACTACAGAAATAGAAGAAAATCACTGAATTTGTGAAACAATCTAAGATTCGTTTTTTTTCTCTCCTGACAACACAGACATGAATTTTCAATATGGTTACACTGAAAAATTCCTGGCAGTACCATTTCAGAAGATGACTGAGTGGAAATATGATCCAGAACTGCCATGAGAGGCATCTGATTTTAAAGGCCCTCCTTATACACCACTATTATCAATCTGCATTTGCTACAGCATGCAAGAAACCTCTCTAAACAACATATGGTTTAAAAATTCCCATAATACATAAACTGAATATGAACAGCTTATAAAACACCTAAAACCTGACTTATAAAACCTATCTTTTCAATCACAGATACATTCTGAGCTTGAATTACAAGGCACTTCATATGCAATCTGAAAACGGCCATTTATGTTTTCTCTGCACAAGAACAAGGAGATCATCATGTGAGGAGTCAAGCATCTGTTAAGTGTCTCTGCCAACACCCTCTCCAGTGATGTCACACACAACACCACACACCTCTGTCTCTCTAACCTGCCAAGACTGGTTCTGAGCTTGGAGCTCCAATGGCCTTTCCCACCCCTGGCTCCAGGGGTTCTGCAGCCACACCCCCAGCACCACTCCGCTGTCCTGACAACACAGGCGCACACACATCCCGGTGCAGCCAGTATCGAATGCAGTGTCTGGAACCTGCCTATATTGATGCTGTCACTGGGGCACAGAACTGTGTGTGTACCCACAAACATACACGTGTGCGGCACTGAAGAACCTGACACAACACAACGCTGAACACACTGTGTGTGCTTTCCACCTGGGGAAAAGGAGGGCTAAAGAACCAAGCCAAGCTGCTTCCTGCCACTCAGATCCACTCCCCACTACTCTGTCACTTTAGGAGGTCACTCTGGTCTCCTCCGTTTGCCACCACCACATTTTGCACAGAGCAGTGTGGGCGACACTGAGTCAGGGCTCAGCTGCACTTGTAGATTGTTATCAACTGTTAAGGCAGAACCCAGGACTTCTGATTCTTTGATTCCATGCTGAGTACTACCAGACCACTGGTGACTCCTGTGGATAACCACTAGGACTGCACAGAGATCACGACCTCTACTACTACGGCTTTGGTGGATTTTAGGCATGATTGAGTTTCATGCTGGACACAAAGAACACATTTGGACCACTAAATTAAAGTTGGCAGAAAAAGAGCAACTGCTTCCTGCTCTGCAGCTGTGTAAGCACCCTCTGTACTGCCAACAGGCCTTCTACCTGTGATGAGTTTGTAAGGGACACCTTGTGTAGAAAGTCACAATACACGAAAGGCAGGACACAAAATCCAAAACTTTATTTTAAAATGGAAAATATGCCCTGCCTTGTTTTTTAAAATTGTTTATTGCCTTTTGTCCTAACCTATGTCAAGGTCTCAAAGCCAACTGGCATTTCCTACAAGTTGCTTTTGCCAATTAGAAACACTCCAAGTCAGAGGGAAACGAGAGGTACAGATGGATATTTATGTGGCAACACAGTAATCTGCAGTTATGATTAAAAATGCAAACTTTAACCACACTAAGTTTCATAAATCTATTTAATGTTTACTTTTACCAGCTGCAATAAACATTACTCTGTTTCTAGTAGAGTAAGAATAACAGCACTGGATCAGACCAACCAACCGCTTATCCTGGCATCCTGATTTCCAGCAGTAGGATGAGTGCTTAGGGTATCATCTTCCTCTGCTACCTTGCTCTGAAGTATTATTCAAGTTTTCTTAGTTTTGGTCAGTCACTTTTATTTAAATGTGTGAATATAATCAAGAGAAAAGTTCTAACAATTTCTTTGACAATTAGTTGCTATAATGATGGTTAGTTTACTTCAATATCTTACTTACCTGTACTTTATTTATAAAAGTCTCAGGATACAGAGAAAAAAAAAAGAGTCTCAGGATACAGAAAAATATATAAAAACAAAAAAAGTTTTAGCAATTATGGTTTTCTTGTATTTTACTTATGTTTCCTCTCAAAAACACTCAGAATTCTCAAAACTGGGCAGTCTGTACCAGTGTTCAAACATCACCCTCCAAAATAAAACAGTTTTTCGTAAGTTAGAACAGAATTTCCTATATTTCAATTTGTGCCTATTACTTCTTGTCCTATTGCACTATGTATACAAATGAAACTATACCTACATGTACATCAAGGACACTGCTGTTCTACAGATCACTAGAGCATGAAACCACGAAAACCTCAACCTTTCCGAGGTTAATACTCACTTCTGCTTTTTTACGTGCTTCCATGGCTTTCATAAGCATCATATGTTGTCTTCTCCGTTCTCGTTCCTATTGAAGCAGGTAGTATTAGAACAAAAATAATGCACATTTTCAAATCAATAAAAAAGCTGAGTAACAAATTTAGCATTAATAGACAAGTCACAGTAAATACTAAATATAGGACAAGAATGGCCAAGTCTGTGCATGTTTTAGTTCAGGTTTAGAAAGCAAATACAAGAACAATCAAAAGCAAAAAGGTAAAGCAATGAACATGGAGACAGTGTAAAAAAGAAGCATACAGATTTACTTATGGTCAGTTGTGATGCTCCTTCATAAGCTGGCAGAACAAAAAGCATAATGGTTGGCTGGAACAGGTCAGTTACCTTACATCTGCTATGAGGAACTTGCAATGGACACCTTCAATAGCCAATTCAGCAGGAATTTTATACTGATCTTTTCCAAACATTGCAAATACTAACATTTTTGTAACCAAGCAACAAATTACTACTCTCAGCTCTAGCTAAGTTTTAATCAAGCCAGTGGTGGTGCACATACGTAACAATGGCACTTGACTTACTGATGTCAGTCCCTCAGTAACCATGGCAGGAACTCCAAATGCACTAAGGAGCACTTTTGTAGGGCACTGAGCACAGAGGGTTTGCCTCAAAAGCCGTAGAGTAAATCCTGGCCCCAGTAATGGCTATGGGAATTTTATCACCTAATTTGGTGAGGCCAGGATTACATTCTAGTGTTTCACTGTATCTTGTAACAGTATGAATTTACCACTGGCTGAAAGTTAATTTCCTCAGTATCTTACAAACTCAGGGAAGACATCATCCTGGTTTCTAACACAGGTTAATTCAAATTGTATTTAAAATATCTGGATTCATTCCTAGTGAATGGGATAAGGCTTGAAAAAATTACAGAAGTGACTACCTATTAATTTTGCATTAATCCCTGATTTTATATAGTAGTCAAATTTCTACTAGGACATCAATAACAGGTATCTGGTTAAAAACCTCATTTAGTTATTGCCATGTTCAATTTATACGTGTTCCACACGTGTCCTTTTTTTCTTGACCAGACAAGACAAGCAGATGTATGCAATGCACTGTGCTGTAAAGCCATGCAGCAGTATGTAATATGACAGCAGCCAGTGCTACATTTTATGCATTGCTATGACAACCATATCACAACCAAATCACAATGCGGTGTTAGATGTACAAAAATAAACATACCCATACCATATCTAGTCTATGCCTCTCCAACTCCTGGTAGAAAGAGTTGGCACAACATTATGAAACAGAAATCACAAAGTCATAAAACCACTTTATAATCCCCCAAAAGACCCCAATACCAAAGCAAAGCAACAAATCATAAGGCGAAAGAAAATTTGTGCAGGAATCAAACCCAGAAGTTTAAAAAGGGCATACTTTGAAGATTCCACCCCCCATATAGCTTAAAGTAGGAGCTCACAATTGGCATTCTGTCTGTCTGATCAACTGAACATATACTAACCTGATGCTTCAGGAGAACAGCTTGCTGCCTTCGCATCTCCTTCTCCTTAAACAAAAGGAAAAAAGCATATTGAGAATATCTACCAAGATTTTCTTACCAAATTGCAGTTTTGCCCACTAAACCAGCACATCTGAGTAAACTTCTAACTTCCCTTCCCTCCATGAACTGAGCACAGACTACATGGCAGTAAGTCTGGTGAACCGGGAGTTCCATGTGAGAACACACCAAGAACACCAAAGCAGCCATCCAAGTACACAAACACACTGTACTTCCCAGTATTTGTAGGAGTTCTGCAGCCTTGTATGCCTATAGCTCAGGAAAGACCGGGCTTGCAGAGAAACAACAGCTTTTTGATAGTGTGCTTAAAAGAATATTGTGAATAATGTTACTGAATGGACATTCTGCTGTGCAAATCAGGTGTTGTGTAAGCAGAACTCAAGGGAAGTTTTTGGCACACAAAAAGGTACTGTCTCTATATATTCACGTGTGGGTATATCACACAAACTCCTCTGCACGTGCTTCATGCATTTATATAACGATGTCTACACATTATTGTATGTTGTCTCTACACACAGTTTCCTTAGCCATGAATATTTTTCCAAATTTACTGCTTTTTATACATCAACATACATTATGTACAATGACACAGTTCTTGTTTTTGGAGCTCCTTCAAACTAACCTTTATTCGTTTTTCAGCCTCCAATAATTTGGCATTTGCTGCTTCCTCCTTCTTTTTCTTTTTTGCCTGTGCATATAAAACAGGTCACAAAACAGCACCATCACAACTTGAGAACAATCTGACTAGAAATAAAGTTATGTGCCTTTAAAAGTTACACATCATCACTTCTGGTGTACATTACAACAGATTTCTTCCCCAAAGCAGCTTTCATGAACAATCAATTCACAATTCAGTTACTTCTTAAAAATTAAGTCAGAATTTCAAGTCCCACTCAAAATTGCCTCACCTGGCTACCATAAGAAATCAAGTACACACAGAAACAAATGGTAAAGTGATTAAGACTAATTTTCCCATCAATGGAAACTTGAAAATTAGCAATCTATCTTTGCTAGTACCTCAGCAAACCCACACAGTGTATCAGGATATTGCAGCACATATACAGACATTGTATCTTAAATCCACCGCACTTCCTGCAGAGTAGAGCATTACACTGTTAACATCCTATTACTGCAAACTTGTTCTCTAACAGTGGAGCAGCTCTTCTGTTCATTTTAGCATATAAAAGGCTTCTTGGAGAATAGTCAGGAGCCTAAGTGAATGTTTCCAAGATTTGGGTCACAGTTAATGTAGATTTTAAAAGAAAAATATTTTAAGACACATGTTTGAATTGAATATTTAGTTACATTCCTAACTACATGTGTGACTATTACAATATCACATTCTTTAAAATGGCAACACAAAAATTACATCTGAGCCAACGTTTTTACCTCTAAAATTTGCTGAGCTCGAAGTTCTTTCTCCATTCTGATTTGCTGGATTCGCTTGATTTTTTCCTACAAGAGTAAGAAAGTTATTTCTTTAAAAGAAATAAAAATATTGGGAACGCAGATTTATTTTTACATTTGAAAAATGACCAGGTTCATACATACATACTTTTTGTTGTGAAGTCTCACACCTACTGTAGTCAATTGTTTCCATATAACAAGGTATGCTTAGAATTTTTACTAGCATTGGAAGATTTCTGGAATAACCCTGAAAGAACCTACACTCCGTTATGCATAGGTAGGTGTTCATGTTTAAGTTGTCATAGTTTTTTATTTTTTTTTTTAAGGATCAGACTAATGACAATATAAACAAGCCAACAGTATTCAAATTCCAGCTGACATTGGGAGAACTATTTAGAAATGAACAAAGTGTCAGCTATGCCATGAAATACAGGATGTTTTGCAATGATATTCGTGCCCAGGAAACAGGCAGCTCTGCCTCAGGTGTAGCAGCCTCAGTCCATCCCAGTCCCACAGCAGCACAGGGAACCGAGCTCTGAGAACCCTCAGGCACCGACACTGCCCAGGCACAGCCTCTGGGTATGTGCTCAGTGTGGCACATTTCCTTGTCCCCAGACTTGTACAGCATTCAGGGAACTGAGGAGAAGTGTGGATGCCTTACTGTGCAGTTGGGGGGACAAAGCTGTAAACACACTGTAACTAAAGAAGTAACTGGAATAGCAACCACGGGCAGTACAACACATTCCAGCATGTTCCATGTGGTTAGAAGAAAATGATCAAGCTACATGTGCACTCCACAGATGGATGCTATGCAACCATATTCCAATTTGTTCTTTTTCAGGAATTAGTTCCTGAAATCTGAACAGTGTCTTACTATGTTGATTGAGAAATGTAATCATTGCTAACACTGGGATTACTTCACATTTCCTGTGCTGGGTTTGTTAAATTAGCTCATATTAAAAATTTGTTAGCCCATTATTTGATATTTTATTATCTCAAAAGAAACTGCCTGAGTGACACAGTGACTGGAAATGGACCATTATGAGGAGAAGCACTGCAACACATCCAGCTGAACTTGCTGTAAAGTTTTAATAGCAAAGCCCAGGCCATGGAGAAGCCCTGCAGGCTGGGAGGCCTGAAATGCAGCTCAGTGCTCTTTGGAACAGCACATGTTTTTCCAACACTGAGGGGAAAGCCTATCCTTATGGAACACACTGTTTAACTGAGAGCTGGTCTGAGACTCTAGGACATGGACTACTTACCCTCTGGAGAACACATAGCCATATACATACTTTATCAAAAAATAACAAACCGAAACCAAGCCCCTAAGAAAAGACAATCTAAAATATTTAACTGTAAAGGAGCAATCACAGAGGAGAAAGACACACAAACTTTCCTGACGAATAGAACTCCAATACATGAGGTCTTGCAAGCTTCAGGCAAATCTTACACTTTGTAATCAGCATACTTAGTAATTTACTAAATATCTGAAACACTTCATTCGGCAATTCAAAATACAATTTAAAGGGCTTATTTAGGAATTGCATAAAGTTTACCTGCTGCTTCATTATCTTTATCTGCTCCTTTTGCTTTCGCTTTTCTTCAGCTGCCATAATCGCTAACAAACAAAAGTGAACAGTATCAGCAGGGTGTGACAAGAAGCAGGTAACTTTTCATTAATGACTTTCAAAATAATCTGCTAACAAGCACAAACCTTCACAAGTACTACTGACCTTGCTGTTTCTTCGCTTCTTTGGCAGCTCGTGCTTGTTCCTGCTTCTGAAGTTTCCTCAGCAGCTTGATCTGTGCTGCTTGCCTGGCTATTTCTGTCACAAAGAGAAAATATTAAGTTCATAAAAACAGTGCTGTCCAACAATAAAGATAAAAGTCCACGCTCCAGACTTTGCATGTTGTGAAGACAGAGCAAACAGTGGACTTCTTTTGCACACACTGATTTTTACAAAATTTCACCATCAACTATCTTTAGTGGCATCTCACGTATCAGTAACTACATCAACAGTGTAAAAACATAGTGTAAACAGATACTTTCTACATAAAATACAGCAAACACAGATACTTTCTACATAAAATAAAGTACTATTTTTGGAGGAAAAAGATTATCTATTAAGTGACAGAATCAGACCAATAATGCTGCACTATTTTAAAACAATTTCTTTCTTTCTTTTTAAAGCAGAAACATTTGTTTCAAAAGTACTAAATCAGTTTTATTCAGAAAGCATGGAATTACTGTTTTCCTTAGAAGTCTCCTCATGTAATTATCTCATTGTTTTTTAACAAGGCAGTGAGAGCACACTCACCTGGGTCACACCTCTCTTTCCTGTGGCTACCTAAATCCAGCCACTCTGATGCTAATTAATAACCCCCTGAGGCTCCCCTAAGTGACAGTATTGCTGAAATTTCAATTAACTGCTTATGGACACACTGATATAATCCAGTAGAAGAGAGGATTTTCTCGAAGTTGAATTCAGCTTGCTTTCCAAAGGACTGAGGTCCAGGACCTCTCTGATAGCATTCCCCAAAATACTGCCAACTTCTTGTGCAAAGACCAAGGCCCAGGCAAACACAGAGAAAATCCAGGTATCATGTACAGGTCAGATGATGCTGCAGATAGCAAGGGCAGTGTAAACAGGTAAATGACAACAGGGAAACCCTCAAACGTCCACAGAGGAACACACAGAAAAAGCAGTTACACTTTAATTGAAATAGAACCTGTATCTGAAAATCAGAGTTTACATCACAGATAAGAACTTAAACTATGAACTATGGAAAGGCCAACTGATACAGAAGACCATTTAGTCTGAATTGGCACAATCCACGAGGTTAGAAGGGACCTTAGAGCTCACTTCTTCCTTTAAAATCTACACACGTTTACTGATCTTGGAAAAGCCTTCAACAAAAGCAGGTATCAAATTTTCAAAATCCAATGCTGTATAATCATATCCTAGTAAAACACATCACTCCTCTTTAGGAGAAACACTAACTCTCTCTCTACTGATATACTGATCTTGGTGAGCACAGTGACACACACATCTCTCACCCTGTGCCTGCGGCCGCTGCCCACAAGCTCCGTATCTCTATACTGATATACCCCATTGGTGAGCACAGACACACACACATCTCTCACCCTGTGCCTGCAGCCTCCTCAGCAGCCTCGCGTCGCCGCTGCCCACGAGCTCCGCGCTGCCCACGTTGGGTGGTCGGCCCTTGCGCCGCCGCGCCCGCGCCTCGTCCCTGCCGTGCGGCCGCTCCAGGTTCGGGGGTCGCCCTCTGCGCCCCTCCATCGCTCTGAGCCGGGGAAGGACCTCCTCTTCTTTCAGGAGACACCACTGCACACCCTTTAATTGACACATTGCACAGACACCGATTAGGAATGTAGATTAAAAAAAGATAAATAAATCTAAACCACTTGAGAACAGGAACAGCAGGAGATTTTTCCCCTCCCCAGTAAGTTACAGACATAAAGTATGTGAGAGCTGTGATGTACTGTTTGGGTAGGACAACGCTCTGCGGATGCACACAAGCTCTATATTTGGGAGGCTGTCACTTAGAACTTTGTAAATTGTACCACTAAGAAAGATTTTGAATACTATTCAACGACATACAAAGTTATTACCTAGTAGGTATGCCATTACTGTTGTTATTTTTAATTATTTCTGATCAAATCAAATTGCTAAACCCTTTTTAAGAGGCACAACAGATTCCTAGTTTTTACACTGAAAAAGAACTGTTCTGCTTTCACTGCTCAGCATGAATAAAAGAATGTATCAAGCTGAGTTGCTGTCTTCCAGCTGTTTACAGAAATTTTGACATACACAACAAGCAAATGCAGTAATGTATTTTCAAATACTGCTTTCAAGTGTTGTAGATCTCAACAACTGAGTTGAAAAAACAGATGCAGTTCAATCTTGAAATTTTAGTACATTGAGTTCTCCCCTTATCCACTGCAAAATAATTTCTGTGCCAACCTGAAGCAATCAAATGTTTGTAACTTTTAAGCACCCACATATCTGATCTGAAAGTTCAGATACAGATATATTCTGTAGCTAAACAAAGTATGCAGCAATACATTCAATCCTTTCTCTCACTGTTACTACCAGAGTACTTTGTGGAATCACAGAAGCTACTGAAATACTTCGTCAATAAAAATACCCAAGTTAACCCTCACACAGAAATAGCTTTAATTTATTACTGAAAAGTAGAGATTATTGCCCCTACTGAGCAGAACGACACAGTCTGGCCAATCTGTTTGATTGGACATGAATATTTCAAAATTGTAACATCTTCTACCATTTTCCCAAGTTTTTAGAAATGCAGGGGAAAAAAATGTAAGCTACGTATCCTTTGGGACTTCTCCATAACTTGCCTTAAAAAGATTTGTAAAAGATTTTGGAAATGCCTGCTAAAGCAAGAAGGAAAGCTGGTAACTTATAAAACTCGTTAAATACCAGTTCAGAAAAAATACATACGAAATGCCTACATCTTCACATTTATATGTGTATAAAGAGTAACATCAAATCTGCTGTACCACAACATAAATGATTTTTGCTTATTCTGGTGATTTGTCTTTTAATTATTTCTGCTCATTCTTCACAAAGGTTTAACATAAATTCAGTAAAAGCAATGGCAGTTTGCTAATGAAAGATACCTTTTTTGAAGTCTGAACACTCCCAGTTAAGACCACGCCAAGAGTACATGCCACACTGTGTTTGCAGACATTCCAAAGGGCTTTGTTATTCATTCTGTTCTGAAAATGCACTGCTCAGAACCATTAATGTGTACATCATCACACATCACCCCTAAGGACTTTTCAATCCACAATATTTACCTCTACCACTTAACCAGGAGCTCTGTTACTATCTTTAAGAGTACTGCTCAGGTGAGACTCTCATTTCCCTGCCTAGTACTTGAATTACAATCACAGGCTCAGTCTAATGACGTAGCTTCAATACTGTACTTATAACCTACACCAACTTCCAACCTTGAAAATGTTATCCCCTGAAATACAGGTGCCAGGGAAGGGGAAGCAAACCAGGAATCCCAGGGAAGGAGGAGCAGCCATAGCTCAAGAAGTACCTTAGAACCTGCAATGGAGATTGCCCTTGCTCTGTACTTGGATTTTCTGTGGTTAATGACACTAATGACAATAAAAATGCAGAAAAGGAAGGTAAGAGGTCTACAAGATCATCAGTGCCAGAGACCACATATTACGTGTATTACATTTTCCTAATGCCACCTAAAAGAGAAAATAGAAGCCATCAAATGAAAGTAGTAGAAGGTTCAATCAGCAAACAGAGCAGGTGTCTGAGGGAATGGGGAGAAGACTGTTCAATGTCCTGTCAAAGGACACTGTGCACACACAACTTTCCACAAGCTGAAGAGAGGCCAAGGCAAAAAAAATCCAGAACAAAGCCATTAAAGGTTAAGCAAGTGGTAATTGACCATCTTTATTTTGTGTTCTTTTAACATCTCTTAAAATCTAACTCAAAATACATTTCTATTAAAAAAATGTGCAATCTCATATTCTGTGGAGTTTCAATATTCCAAAATAAAAATATGGGGGTTGTGCCCAAACACAGAAGTAATCATGGGCTTCCATAAAATCTAAGCTTTGCTGCTCAAACATTAGAGAAAAAATAGGAGGAACACTGTGAAATGTTGTATTTTACTACTGAAACTAATCAAAATAAGAACCTAATTCAATTTCTCACCTTCAAGTATCTACCATGTACTGCAACACTGTGCTGCAATCAAGGTATTTGCCAAAAAGGCACCAGACAAGTACCCACAGAAGCAGAATCAAGTTCAAATCCTGCTAACCAAACCAATGAGCAAACCCATAGGCACTTTACACGACAGAAAAATCCACATTAACTTCAGATTAGATTTGTGAGGAAGAGTGAACAACAAAGCTTTCTAAAATGAATCACAGAACTCGGACTAGGACAAACACTCCTATCCATATTACACTCATGAGGACCTGTGTCCTCTCCATCACCCCAAACACATTCACACTGACCTTTCTACATCACAGCAGGTCAACGCTTCCAGGTCCTGTCACTGAATTTCCACATTTGCCACCACCACTTTACCAAACTTCAACTATTCTTCTAACCTTATCCTTTCATGGCCCACTTGTGCCAGATTTGCTTCTCTGTTAAAGCATTCAATTGCTGTTTTGACTAACCCTCCACATCTGGTTGCTTGCACATCATGAGTAACAAACACAGGCACTCTCAGGAGCAGGGAATCCTTGTGGGTTTGGGTTGCTACAGATAATTCTTCAGTTTAGCCTTAAGACAATTTTCTTTGCATCTTACTCAATCTTAGAGCTCTCTGAAACTGACCCCATCCCTCTGGTGCTGCATGTCTCAAAAGGTGACAGAATTATAGAACAAAAAAAAAGGAAGGTTGTAAAGAATACTCAAAACTATCACAAAGGCAAAAATAAAATTTCTAGAATTACCTCCAGACATCCATGAAGGTATGATTATTGCATATTATTTTGAAGCTGCACAATTCAAAAAAGTTCAGTTCAAAGGGTGCAAATTCTTTTCATGAAGTATCAGTATCACATACTGTCTTACTGAGTGCATGTTATCAGCCTGAGTGTAGCTCCACTCTTTACATTATAAATTTCTCATTCACACATAAAATGTAAACTCATTTTAGGCCAGCTGACACAGCTGCCCTCAGTCTCTTCCTCTAAAAAGAAAGCTTCTCCTTTGTCCACCCAAGTCTCAGTAGAACCTACCACAAACTCCATAGGTAGAAACTACAGCGTATGTGCACCAGATTAATATTCACATTGCCAGCCTTGGCACTAGAACTTTACCCCTCCCACTGCCTTCACTCTCAAGTTTTATAGAATCAAGGGAAAACTCTGTAAATAAACTCATGAACTAAAGGGAGAAGGAAGAGATAACTAGAGAAGGTGACAAGACTAATGAAGTAACATGGGCGACAGACACAAAAAAAGTTACCGGGTAAAAAGAGAGAGGATACCCTGACATTACATCATGTTCACAGTACAAGGAATCGTTTCAGTCAAGCCATTCAGGTACATAATGAAGTTCACAACTACAGGAACTTGGAACTGTTGTTTTCTGAAGGCCAATCAGGAAGCAAATTTAGCAATGTTTTCCCCTGTATGCCAGGCATCATGAAGCACCACCCAGGAGCAGCTGCTTACTGTGCATTCAGTCTGTCACGCTTTCAAATGTATACCATGAAAACATTACATTTTTCTGCATGGTATCACAGGGACAGAAGGCTCAACCAGAGCCTGAATTCAAGACTGCTGAGAGCTAGCAACATGTTTCAGAACACTTGTCTTTTAAAGAAGCAAACAGATTCACTGACAAAGTCCAAAAACCCTGGTGCACATCCTGAAAAAATGGCAACATGGCCAAAATACAGTAACACAGCATGGCACAAACACAGTAACACAACTTGCCTAAAATCCTAGTTTCACTTATCCTTGTGTGGTTTCTCCACACACAGTCTATCAGTTCTGCCACTGTAAAGCGTAACTGGGATAGCTCTGCATTCCTTTCCATGAGTCCCGGGGTGCTTAGACAGTATTCTTGATACAGGACACACTAGCATATAAACATGCATTTTACACACATACACAAACACACATATACATACACATACTATGCACATGAACACACGAGAAGAGTGGAATTTTAACGTAAACTACTATTGATATAAGGTTGTCTACAATAAAGGAAGAAATTTAAGTCAGGAATATCTGAACACTAAGACAAAATAAGTAGCTCAGAGTTTCTGTACCAACCCAATCCAGGCTCAGAGCTGACCATTAAAGCAAGTGAATTCCTGCCCCCTCCAAACAAAGGCACTGAAGGGAACAGCTTTCAACACTGCCTGGGGTTCAGCTCTCAGCATCTCCACCTCACTACTCATAAGAAACACGCGCAATTTTTAGAAATAATTAGCTAAAAACAGGCAATGTTTCAGACTGTAGCAAAATTACTTCACCTAAACTTAAGTTAATGCTCCTTGGATCAAAGACTTTACTTTTTAAAAAGTGGATACCTGCGGTCCATCTCTGGCTTCATAGAAGTCACCCACTCCTATTTTTGCACTGAAGCTGAAATTGTCCCTTGAGATATCCATTATTCCATTTCTGCTGAGATACTGAAAAAATCACATATTTTTCCACTTCAGCTTGTAAGTAATTACAACCCAGCTTTGATGTACAGCTAACTTTGTGAGTGTAATGTTTTGCATATTCTGTCAAAGGGATACACATTTGTAAGAGTTCAAATCAGTAACATACACTAATGCCCCATATCAGAGGAAATAAGCATCTTTACTGGAGAGGAAAACATGGCAATTTTTAATTGCAGGCATGCTTAGCAGCATTGGAACGTAGAAGTTAAAATAATGAACGCACCTTTACCACCTCAGGATACTGTCTCAGCTTCTTTCCACAAGGTGCAATGTATGCTACTTCTCCTTGAAGGCGACCACCAAAGTTTCTTATTCGGGTTTCTCTTTGCCAGCTGGAGTAATATGGAATAGTTGCATACAACAATACATTTTTTGAAAAACAAGTAATTCATGTCAACTTCAGAATTTTACAAAAGAGAGAAATGTGACTGGAGTATGACTGGAGTATCACAAATCAAACAAAACCAGAAAACTGTCCAAACTGACTATATATATATGCATTTATTTGTATCAAGCTACTTACATATTACCAGATTTGAAATGGCTTAGAACTTTACTTCAGGGAATTATGTGAAGTCTGTATTGGTTCAGATCTAGCCATCAGGATTAATTTCCAGTGGCAAAATTGCTAAGAGGCAAGTCATGTATGCAAAATAGCAAATCTAATGCACAAAAATTAGCACACAAAGTATGTTGAGACAGTCACAGGGAATCGGAAATCTGAATAATTGAAGCCCTTTCCTTATTATTCAGCCTCAAAATTTTTTAAACTGACATTTCTTTACCAAAGGACTTTTGATTTGTTATTATCTCCCTTTAAGGCAAGGCAAGTATATACACAACCTACCCATATTCAAGAGGAACACGCAGCTCCCTCTCATCTGCTACTCTTCGTCTTTTTGAAATACCTGAAACAGAATTTCTGATTAACCCCCCACAGAACTTACAAAATGAAAATGTTCCTAAAATCAACTTTCTATGTTTGTATCCCCAAAACAAAAGAGAAATAATTTTTTTAGTTCTAGCCATTATGTACCTCAATTACAAAAAAAAAAAAATCAATGTAACTGTTCTCCTTTTTAAATGCATTTTCCTCTAAGTTTCCTGTAACCTCTTGCTCTGGAATTGTAAACAGAAAAACCTAACTGTTCTATACGTAACAACTCACCTTGCTTAGTGCTCTCAGGTACTGCTAAAATAATTCCGTGCACACCTCTTTTTTTCAGTACAGAAGATGCAAATGAAAAAACTCTACTTTAAAGATCCATACATTCTAATAGGTTCAGTCCTCTCAGAGTACTGTGTATAGACTGGAGTCAACTGCCAAATGCACAAAATTTTCAAGACTATTTCGGCTTTTCCAAGTTCAAACAGCTGTTGTGTTTGGTGCTAGTCAAGAGACTGAATCAATAATATCACAGATACCATTGCCAAATGTGGGGTTTCAGCATGAGCCAAAGGCTGGTCCTTCTCTCAGGCCTCTCAGGCAGCTCAGCTGTAGGACCTGAACTATGTACAGACCAACTTCTGGAAGATGCACTTCTCAAAAAGATAGTTTGGACCTGAAGTCAAGAATGTGCTGCATCTCTGCCCTGAGAGCGAGTTCCCTTATCAAACTGAACTCCAGGCTCCTACAGCCAGGAGTGCCACACCAGGCCATGGCATAGCTTCTGCCAGGTGGGGCCAAGTCCTCCGGACTGGCACGGAGGGGCTGCCTGTGCCTGGGGCCAAGCTTTGGGCACAGAGCTGCACTCAGCCCCACCAACTGACCACTTGGGTACTTGGAGTGGGCACAGGGAGGGAAAGAGGAAAGGGAGGGAGGGAAAGAGGAAGGGGAGGGAAGAGGAAAGAAGAAAGGGAGGGAGGGAAGGAAAGAGGAAAGGGAGGAGGCCGCTCTTCCAAATACAAGTGACATGAAAACTGAGCTGTCGAGTGCAAAATGATACAGCAAAGAGACCACAAGACCTCTTCGGTGACCAACCAACTCCAGGTAAAATGGACACAGAAATGTTTTTGTTGTATTATGGTGATTCTTATTAGGTCATTCTTAGGTGCAGTATTACTACATCTGAAACAAGGACACAAAACTAATTTCAACCTCCCACCTCTGTAAAGAGACAAAAATCTGCTATCAGTCTTTTCAAAGCATCATAAATTAACACAGATGCCCCTAGGAAAAAAAATAACTTTGTAACTTAACAATTTGGACTACTCCTAATCCATGGGAAAACTTTTCCAAACTGTATGATTAACAGACCTGTTTCTGGGAAAAATATGAAGTAGATCACATTATTCTGCTTCAAATCTAATGCTCTTGATGACATGGAATATAAAAAAATATAAAAACCTATTTATAAGGACACGTCCCCATTTAAAAAATCTACTTATATGCATATTGATTAAACATCAAGTTTCTAATTCAAAGTAGTAAATATGTAATTTCATTATCATGCACATTAACAAGCATGACTTAAAAAAATTCATTCTTTACTGTAATCACAGTAATTACTAAATCTTACAAATTAGCCACCAAACAAAGGATTATAAACACTATATAACATCATGCAAACACTACATGTACTTTTCATGAACCTTGTAAAAGTAAATACTTGCACATAATCCATAAATTCTACTGAGAATTTTGAAGTAATAACAAATAAAGCTGTATGGCAACAAAATACAGTTACAAAATTTATCAAGGAAGGGGCAAACCCAGAAGATTCAGAATGCCCATAAAATAGAAATAAGTAACTAGTTAAGAATAAAATGGTAAATAACAAAGACTAAATAATGAAGACTTCTAATGTAATAAATATTGACTCTGGCTATTTCATCCTACCTTCTCTCAAATAATTACATGAGCTAAAATGTCCTGGTCTAAGGGTAATGTTCTGGTCTGGAGAACCTGCAATTCTGCTCATTTTAATGTCTGCTACAAACACCCGGCAAATCATCTCAGAGTCACCCCAGGCTGAGGCTGGAAGGGACCTCAAAAGACACCTGGTCCAGCCTTTCCTGGGAAGGGAGCCTGGCTGAGACCATCTCGCCCCCTGATCGACTGGCACCTGGAAATGTCCTGTGAGGGGGACTCTGCCACTTCCCAGGGGAGGCTGTTCAGTGAATCACTGTTGTTATGGTACAAAACTTCCCTCTCGAGCTATCTATCCCTTGATCCCAGCCCCTGGCCTGCTCCTGGTACCTCCCTTTCCCACACATGCCCCCCCGATGTTCCAGCACTGTAAGAAGACATGCAGGTACCGCAGTGTGCGCCGGGCGCGAGGGCGGCGGGCGCCGTCCCCAGGAACACCCCAGCCTGGGGCTCGGCACACAGGGCAGCTGGGGCTGAGCTGGGGGGCTTGGCCACTTGGAGGTTGAGCGGGGAGGAATGAGCTGCAAGGCCAATGGAAGAGCTCTTCACAGAGGATGATGTTTTATTCAGTTTCAGTGGAGTTTTTTCTCCCTCAGTGTCTGTATCTGATTCATCTTGATCTTTATCATCATCATCTTCTTCCTCCTCTGACCCTTCTGTATCTGATTCAGAATTACTGTCAGACTCTGAAAAAAAAGCATGGCAAAAGGCACATTAAGACTTGATAACGACATTAAATTCTAACACCTGCAAAGTCATTTGTCTTATTAAATATGTTTTTAATAACATCTCCTGAGTATAAATAGGAGGTTATAATTAACTACCTAAACTTTAAAATTACTATGACTATGATAGCATTAAGTAATTCTGCATAATGCACTGTTCTTTTGAATGGGAAGACATGAGTGTCAGAAGCTTCAGTGTTTTAAGAGACTGTTTACCCTAGAATGAGCTACAGCTAAATCATTTTGTTAGCCAGGCAGTAGCTGGGCACTGCCCCAGGAAGGCCATCTCCCAGGGTGTGAAATCCATTGTGAAAAGGAAGAAAACAGAACTGGCTACAGGCTGAGACATGTGAGAATTGGAAGTCCAGTGATCTGGGCAAAGGAAGTGTTAGAATCAAGGACAGGCAGGGTAAGGAACTAAGGATGGGCTACAGCTGTGGGAGAAATAGATTAGCACAGGGTATGGGGATGACAAGGGGAAGAGAAAAATGAAGGTGAAGGCTGGACTCAAGGGATATCAGACCCAAGGCATATCAGACCCAAGGCACCCAAGGGATATCAGAACATGGGGGAGAAAGGAGTGACTGTGAATACAGTCAACTCTTTAAACAGGCCTTGCCATTCCAAATTGCTTAAGAGCCTTTAACAGAGTAATTTGGACTGCAGCCCTGAAAACTGTCCAAGTCCTTGCTCATGGACTACTGTACTCCTGAATGAGGTGCCAAAACATGCCTTTTTTGCCACTTAACAATTTGAAGGCCTTTGTTTAGTCCCGTCCTTCTCTGGTTAGGGAAGCCTGTTTTGCAGCTGGGCTCTGCCTGCCAGCATAACTAACCCTCAGCCAGCCTTGGTCTCCATCCCCTCTGGAGCACCTTGTCACATCAGCAGTACAGGAGCTGCAGGCCAGGTGACTGATGTGGAAGGCAGGTCTCTGACAGCCTTTCCAGAAGGCTGTGGAGCCACCTTACCTGGACAGCTGACCAAATACCCAAACACTCCAAACGTGATTTTGGGTATGATACAATGGGTGCTGGGGAGATGTGCTCATTTCAAGGAGATGTTAGGACAGTGTGGGGCCATGCTGGCCCACTATTTTCTACCCCTGTTTTAAAATACGGTGGGAAATACACGTTTTCAAAACTCAAAAAATAAAGTTTCTGCGTTTCCTATTAAAAAGGTTAAACCACCTGATTGGCTATCATCAGAATCATCATCTTCATCGTCCTCATCTTCATCTTCATCATCATCATCATTTGAGTCGTCAGAGTCTTTGCTGCTGGGAGGGTCTGAGTCGGCCCCTCTGAACTGCTCCAGCACCAGCTGCGCAGAATGGAGGCGCTGCTGTGGCTTTGCTGCATTCCCTGCATTATTGCTGACTGCGTTATCCTTTCCTGCACCAGGTAACACAGGAGAGGCAGAGGGCACAACAGGTGTCCGGTTACAAGCTGTTTTTTTCCCACCTGCACTCAGGTTTACTGGCAAAGAAAAGGGGGGAGGACTAGTAATGGCTCCACTTTCATTGCTCCTGGTCTGCGGTTTTGGTTTCGTGGTGAGTGCAAGAGGAGCCTCCTGGATGACGCTCTGAATAACTCCATTGGGTTGGTGATTCCCTAAAAGTGCATTTGTCAGGAATGGATTAGAATGGTTGTTTTCCAAGGATGTGAGTTTTTGATGAGCTGGTGAAGTAGATGTTGGTTTGGGGCTTGACAACGCTGCGATAACCTTCTTCAGGTTCTTAGATGATTCCTGCTTCCTTAGCTGTGCTGCTGGGAATGTCTGTTTATATTGTTCCTAAAGACATAAGAAGACAGAGGAATAAAATGTGGAGCTGTTTGTTTGGTTTTTAGTATTCAGGCAGGCGAACTTTAGGAAATTTTAAACATCTGCTAAGCTATTTTCTGTAGGTCAAAAGCAGGTACTGGCTACCACAGAAGAGATGAGCAACTACAAGTTACACAAGTCTTGCGTGATTTTCACTGTAAATCAAGTATGAAAAGTTGAATTCAAATCAAGATGAAGTTGATCCAAATTATGCAGGGAAGCTTTCTCACGTGCTGTATATTGCTTTAGACAGCAACTTGCATAAAAATATTTAGTATCTTGAAAAACTTAATTTTTAGGGAGAGACTACTCTTGTGTACCAGTATAGGAAAATTCCCACTTAATACTTATTTCAGTATATAATAAACTTACTAGTGAATGTACAGCTACCTTTAATAATGTTTTCATTTTAAAGCACAAGGTAAATATAACACTAATGACCACAATACTAGCAGGAAGTCAACAGAAGACTCCTGGCAGAGAAAAATTTTATTAAAAAACAAAAAGACAGGGGATGGGTTCAGAAGTGCTGTGATATGCTAATTTTTTAACTGAAAAAGTAGTACTTCAAAGTTTGCCAGGTAAAACTTAATCAACAGTGGCTCAGAAATCCATGTAAAGCTTACACTGACTTTAGTCTAAAGACTCTAAGAAAGAAGAAAACCTCACACCACCTTTGATGGAAAACATAGTAAAACGGATAAAGATGACACATTTTCAATCCGTTTTTAAACATAAAGTCAAACACAACACATTCTTGAAGTTACTAACACTGAAAATAGAACACATTATGAAAACCTCCAAACTAAATATTCACACCTCCAGTAAATGTTTTAGAGAAATCAAACCATTAAATGAGGATCATCAGCTAAATTTAAAAGCAGAAGCCTCTTCCAATAATAAAGACGTATGTTTTTGTAATTATAATTTTATTTAGCCACTCAGAGTAAACGACAAGCTTATCTGAATTTTACAAAGTAACTGGGAATTGAAAGGAAAAAACAGTGTTTAGTACAAAAACTATGTATTTTTCAGTCCTCACTGAGGGCCTGTGAGTTACCTGTGAACCAGAGTTCAGTTTAATCTTCCACAATACTACTTAGTTTGGAACAAAATTGGAAAGTAATAAAAAAATGACAGTTGCCTTGGTAAATGTATTTCTTAATATATTTATTTTTTTATATGTATCCCAAGCCTCAGTGTTTGTAAAAAGCTAGATTTTTGTTCTCTTCTAGTGCCCACTCAAATCTAACTGAATAGAAATTATGAAAATTCATAACTAGCCACCATAATCACTATTAACAACATAAATAAACTGAGAATCTAAAAATAATTTCTGCAAGCTGTCTGTTAAGACAGACACATATAAACATATTTTACAGTCCTGATCAGTAAAAGGAAGATCAAATTGAGTGAGGGTGGGCAGGCCCTGGCACAAGTGCCCAGAGAAGCTGTGGCTGCCCCATCCCTGAAAGTGTCCGAAGCCAGGTTGGAGCAACCTGGGATAGTGGGAGGTGTCCCTGCCCATGGCAGGGGGTGGCACTGGGTGGGCTTTGAGGTCCCTCCCAACACAAACCATGCTGGGATTCTGTGAAAACTATGGAAATGGCCCTGCTGAGTTTTAATAGCTATCAGTGCATAAAAATCTGTCTTTAAAGAGCAAACAAAACTCAACGTTACATTGAACTTTTTTTTTTTAAAGAAAGGCTTTCAGCTTATACTTTTGAAATAATAGGTAATTTCAATTAGTTTGACTTAAAACTATCCAGTTTGAAACAAAGCGAAGCTGTGCTTACAATACTACGTAAGTGAAGGATTAAAGCAAGATTCTGCCTGAAACTAAAGCACAGCAAAAATATCCAGGCCACACAATTCATGTATGAGTTCTTTTCTTATTTGGATACTGATTTTAGCTGCACATTATCCTTAAGAGATGAATGACCCACACAATCTACTTAATTTACACCATTCAGAAATCCGTATCAGCTCTAAAAACATGTAAAAACTCCATGATTATGAAAAAATACATACTTATCATTTTAATACATTTAAAAGAGTTTGACAGCACAAAGTTTCATCTTATTAAGTAACACAGGTTACAAATAATCACAATACTCACTCACCCGCTTTGATCTGACATCGCTGGTCAAAGAGAGAGATTCTTCAGAGGTATTTTTATTCCCTGCTTTGAGTATATCAGGGGAAGGAACTATGAGCTTTAAATAGGTTTCCTTTTTGGCTTGATGTACCAAAGACAAAGGTTTCACATTAGTAACCAATCCCGTAGACTGTATCACACTTGTGTGTTTGTTCACAGATTCCTCCTTTGCCTGAGAGCTTTGGAAAATAAATGGAAGCTGCTGTGACAAAACCTGAGGCTTCTTCTGCTGGGACTGGAATGGTGAGTGAGTCTGGGAATCAGACACAAGAGGTATCTGCTGGTGTGTTCTTTTTTCTTGAGACTTTTCATGTGTTTTCTGTCCATCAGTTTTCATATCTGTTACACCACTATGCATCTGCACCTGCAAAATAAGTATTTTTGACTGTTCATCATATAAGTTAAAGATCCTTTTATAAAAACAATGCATATCATCAGTCTTCACGAAACAATTATACTACTCCTGGTAGATGACGAACAATAATAATTTTAAAATCAGTCTTGTAATATGTGTATTGTTCTTGCTCTACTGCCTACCAGGGACAGTAACTAGGACAAAAGCAACTAGTGAAGCAATAGCCATAAAGATGTATTTCCACTGCACTATTAGCACACAGTACTTAATTTCTTTGGATTTCCTATTTTATAATGAAAGAGCCTACAACAGTTAAACTCTTAGCCTGTGAAGAACAGCAATACATAGACATGCAGACACACAAGGGAAGCAAAACCCCCACAAACAGAAAACTGAAGCAAACCTAGAAAACATACTCTTAGCATTTATTAACATGCAGTTCAACAATTGCTCACTATTTATTCACAGACGGGAACAGGTCAGTTTGTCACAATCAGCCTGCAGTGACAGGACTGTGAGGAGCAGGGTGGGGTGTTATACCTTGTTCTTGCTTTTGTGATGTGTCTCATTTTCAGAATCAGATTCATCATCTTCACTCTCTTCAGCACTCTGGTCCTCCTCCTCCTCTTCATCCTCCTCCAGGTCATCTGAGTCACTGCTACTGACACCTTCACTTGAGGTGTCTGAGGAGGAGCCTGAATCACTGTCACTGTTACTAGAGCTTTCCACTGCTTTTTTCCTGGGCTTCTACCAGAAAGATGAATTCTCTGTTAATGGTTCAGCTTTAATCTGTTATACAATCTTATTATTAAACATAATGTTTGGAACAAAGAACAGTGAGACTTTGGAGTACAGTGATCTGCAGCCCTTAAGGAGAAAGTGTTTGACAAGATGATGAAAATTAAAAAGTGGTCACAAAGTTCCACTGAAGCATTTTTCTGCCCACATGCACTGAGAGAACAGCTGGCATCACTACATTTCAAAGCAATATATCAAATTAAGGCCTAGTCATGGACAGTATATCAGATTATAACAATGACATCTATCTCCAACACTGTTATGCTCAACAGACATAACATGATACACCACAAATAGACCACCATGAGTGAGGTTTCAACACTGTTTTAAAGTCACTTTTTGACAGATTTTCGTTTATCATTGCCATGTACAGCCCTTTGAAGCATCAAACACACAAAAACTTAGGAAAAAAAACTGCTGACAACCTGAAATTTATCTGCATTAGACAGAGGACTTAAATATTAAGATACAGAACAAAACATTATTAAAAAAGGAACTTGTACATCGAGTCCATCATCTTACAGCAACAGTATTAAGTGAAACTGGAGTTTAAAATCAGTGCCCACATCAAAAGGAAATCTATCACTAATGCAGAATTTATACTTCGAGAGAAATAGTTACACAAAGGAGAAGATAATGCTGACAAAGCATCCTAACTGAAATTTGAAAATAAAAACCCCAAAAAACAGGCAAAGGGAGGTAATATTTTTCAGCGATACTGATAGTAACAAGTAATTCACTTAACCAGCTAAGTTTTCTGAATAAAGCAAAGAGCCAAAAAGT